>VXBZ01005255.1:0-62207 GCA_013399135.1 Heliornis fulica | reverse complement strand
TGTTTATCAATATCTGAAGTGTGGGAGACAAAGGGAGATGGCCAACCTCTTTTCAGTGGCCTGTTGGGACAGGACAAGCAGCAATGGCCACAAGCTGGACCACAGGAGGTTCAGATGGGGAAAACAACTTCTTCACAGTGAGGGTGACAGAGAACTGGAACAGGCTGCCCAGGGGGATTGTGGAGTCTCCTTCTCTGGAGATATTCAAGACCCATCTGGACCCATCACCTTTGTGACCTCCTCCCAGGAACCTGCTTTGGCAGGGGGTTGGACTCGATCTCTCAAGATCCCTTCGAACACCTACAATTCTGTGATTCTGTGATATTCTCAGACTCCTCTACTTTTTCCAGTAGCAGGAGAAGGTAGTTGCTCAGTCTGTTGGGATTTTTTGGTAAGCATATATGCCTGCATACGCATAATGCAGCAGGCAAAGTTTTCAGAATCAAAATGCCATGTAATCCATTTGTACTGCACTGATGTTTTCAATATTTCTGTCTCAAAGTCACACTGTGTTGTTAAAGACCATCTGCGTCGAAGGTTACTTTGTAACTGTTTTAGCATATCAGATTTTCTTTGCAAATTGTTAAAACTCTGAAACCTTCATATCCTGCCAAAACCTGCACATTAATCACCCCACTGGTGTGTTACAAAGCTCTCTCAAAATAAGACAACCTTTACTCTGAACAGTTTGTTCAGATCTAGCGGATAACAGCTGCATTTTCAGGCTGTTAATGCTTCAAAATTCTTGTAACCTTTCAAACGTTTTTTCTTTTGGACTCTGGCAAAGAGGTTCTCATCAACTCCCCATATGCCTGATCCATCAGTCTAACCTGCTGCCCACTCTGATCCCAATTTACTTCTAGGTTGTACAGACTGTGAGGGTTAATCTCTCCTCAGCAGTTCAACCTGTCCTGCAGGCAGCAGCACCCTCTGTGGAGAGGTAAAAAGGCTCTGAGTCCCTGGGACTCTTAGCAGGGTGAGTTCACAGTGAGATACAGACTAACTCAATGAGGCATTCCCAGGGCTTTCAACTCTTTTTTCCTTTCACTGTACACAGAGATTACAGCTGAACTCAGCCAAACCACCAGGCGACTGGGAAGCGCTCCTGTATTCAGACACCAGCGTAGCTGTATGTGGACCTGCCTCTTTGTACCACACCATTGGGGCTCAAGACTGATCTGAGGCTATACTGTGCAGAGATTTGGAAGTGTCCCCCAGATACCATCATCAGATTCTAACAGTTAACCTCCTGAGGAACTCCAGCAGCATTCACAGGGCTTTGCTCTAGTGGCTTTGCAGAATATAGCAATCAGCTACTTTTCCAACAAATCAGAATAATCCATTTTACCAAACTAATTCACACTGTTGAAATCTCAGCAAGCATTCCAAAAAGTGAGGTGGAGCAAGTAGTTATAAGCCCATTCATGATCACAATGACAATTACCATTTTTCTGTCTGAAAAAAACTGCCAGAGGTCAACTTCAGTCAGTCAAAGCACTGCTTTTCTGCCTTGTTTTTAGTGGAAGCAGTTGCTCCTAAGGATGAAATAAATGCACGATCTATAACTCCTCCTGCTGTTAACATTTCAACAGCAGCAAGACCTTCCCACCTAGGGTATTTTCTTACTGGGCTTTTGTCTCATTACTTGGTTGGGTTCAAGCTTTGCTTGGAATTGTGCTGGAGGTTTTATTGATTCAGTACCCGAGTTTAAACAGTGTGACTCTCTGAATAACAGTTGTAACAGTTGTAGCTCACTTGCGCAAGAAATGCTTAAGAGTACAGTTCTTTTGCAGGCAAAGAATTTCTTTCAGTAAATACTGTACGTGCATTCATTTAAAAGATAACCTATGCATCAAGTAAAAACCTAAATATCAACAGAATGGTGTACTGTTATGGAATGATATGCAAAATCCATAACGTAATTAGGAAATTAAGGAGAAAATACAGTAGCTGTATTTTCACAGACACTCCAGTAAAGTGCTGTCAATAAAATTGCAAAAAGCTCTCCAAGATTCCATACCCAAAATTCTGGTGTATCCTTGCAAAGGACCCTCCCTGCTCTTAAGATGAAGGACTTAATGGAGAATTGTGCTGAGCAGATGAGGGAAGACAGATCTGCTGTGGGGGCAAGGTCCCTTACACCATGATTCTGCTTGCTTCCACCCCATGCAGCTGGTCAGAAAACACCATGGAGGATATGTGCACTCCCAGATCAGGTCCCTGAGGGGGAAGCCCTAATCACCATGAGATCTTTCCTGCATTGCTCCAGGAGCTGGTTACCCAGCAGCTGGGGATATCAGCATTGCTCCACTGTCAGCAGGTGTTCAGGCTGAGACTGCTTCTGACTTCTAGCACCAGCAGCAAAATGGACTAGGTGGATTTAGGGTACGGAAAGCTTAAATTCTGACAGTGCCTTCTGTGGTCTGACTTAAAAGATTCCTTCCTGGAAATATCTGGCCTAGAAATCGTCAGTACACTACAAGAAGCCTTACAAATATTTTATGAAGGTGAAAACGCCAAAGTCTGGATGAATCGGGCTGAGGCCGCCAGCAGCGAGACTGCACAGCGCCCCGCCTTCACACAGCCATAGGCACTACACTGAGCAACACCTAGAACCCTCCGCAGCCTCTTCAGATTCTCCCTGCCTCATAAATTTGTGCCCAGTAACAAACAAATTCAGAAGTTGCCAAACAACAAAATTTAACATGTTTGGAATGACTATTAAGGAAATCGGAATTCAGAAATAACATTACTGGATTTAAACATTATTCTTCCATACTAGCAAATACAGGCACCAAAAGACACTAAAATATTGCCTAGTCTTCATTAAACCTGTTCTGCTTCACATCTTTCTCCATGTCTGGCATCAGCTTTTTGAATGTGCAGCCTAAGCATGTCTGCAGCACATATGTTTTTATAACCCAAAACATTTTTCTAACTTTTTTAAGTGGTTTTCTTTTTTTAAACATTCTAGTCCATCTGCACACTGACTTTATTAATTATTGTGGGAAAAGATTGTTTGACACTTCATTCTGATGGTAAGTAAACCAGCCATTTCCTAGCATAAACAGAGAAAATTTTAAGAAGCTTTGATTAAAAAAAAAGAAAAATTTTAAAAGATTCACCTGTTTTATAAAATTGTTCTGGAAATAAAAGAATTTGGCTCTGTAAGCTGAAGGGGAGGTGGAACACACAACCCAAATGCAGAAAAGCTGTTTCTTCTATCACAAGGCATGCATCTGTGGTAGCATCTTTCAGGAATGCCATTCCACCCATCTGAAAGCAGAGTTATTAATCTCAGCTGAAAAAAAACCCTAATTTCTATCAGGAAATCTTGCATATTTCTACAGTTTATATGACTGAAGGTGCTTACAAGACTGGCTTGGAATCTAAGATTGATTCTTAACATTTAAGTTCACTTCACCTACTGAATGTTCACCTGTAGGCAATTGTCCACAGGACAAATAACATAACTAAGTAGCAAAACATTGGTGCAGGTAACAGGCAAAATCATATGATGGGAATTTTTTTTAAGATGAGCTTGCCAGAGATTTTATGAGTTCATGAGTTTTCATGGAAAGGGTTAAAAAGCTTTATTTTTTTTTAATTCCTAACAATTAATAATCTGAAAAAATAATCTACACCTCTGATTTTCAGAAATAAATGAATTTGTTAAAAATACAATACAAACCTGCAAATATGAAAACTCTAGTGAACCAGTGAACACTGAAAACTGGAGTACCTTCTAATAAAAACAAGGTTATTGAGCCTCATGTTAAATACAGTAGTCAAACAAAGGTACTCAAAGATGGAGCTAGAGGAGTGTGTACTGCTGCTGAAACATGGCTTCTGAAACTTAGCTGCATAGAGGGTGAGACTAGAGACACAGATCAAACTATAGCAAAACCAACTTATACTATAACCAAAATTTCAGACTGAGAAGTATCCTGTATTTCTGAGATCCACTTGTGGGATCACTGAAATAAAGCTATTACTGCTGATAGAACTGATTTTCACTGTTCCACCAAAAGTAACAACTGAAAGGTTTCATAACTAATTTTTGCTGCATTTCAAAAATTCTTTGACAAAGAGAAGACAATTGAATCGCCTCCTTTCAACAGCTACTCAGATTTTAGTACCACATACTACTGAAAGGTAACTGAAGCAGCCATTGTCTCAACTGTTTGGAATCATGCATGTGTCAGCATCTTATCCAATTAAGATAGGGGAAAATTATCTTAATTCCTAGATATTACTTTTAATGATGAAATTGTCAATGCTTAATAGCAAGACTTTGATGTGTCTTAAAACAATGTTTTATTTTACCCTCTGTTTACTAGGGAAAAAGAACTTTACTAGAACAATGCAGAGATAAAGCAAATTGTGTTCCTTCCATTTAATTCTGGGCACGAGTAACTACAAAATATGTGAAGACACTCTGTTGGGGCCCTGGCAGCACTCTCAGAAGAGAAAGCCTCAAGGGTAAAAATTTACACAGAAATATAAAATCAAGGCATTCATTTGTCCATGCCATAGTATAGGCTGTGAGATTTCAGTATCCCAGAAAGTCCCACACACCTCTCACACCGAGTTACATTTGGGACCATTTCCTGGCTAAAATGAAGACTGCCGAGATACAATTTTCGGAGGGATCTAAATGGCAATACAGGAGTGCTCTGGGAGAACAGACTGACCTCAAGCTAGAGCAGTGCCTACTGAGACGCAGACATTTCCCTTCCTTTCCCGCTGCTCTGAGGTTGACAGACCCAGCTGCAGTACCTGTCCAGAACAACTTTGCTGGGATTCATTTTGTTAAGGTAGGAATTGATATCCTCGTGAAAGCTCCTACTGCCATTTCATGGTACGCTAGAATTTACACAGTAAGCCAAATAGTTAGACGTTACGTTTTGATCATTTTCTCACAGAAATTCAGAAGTGCAAGGCATGAGAATTAGTGCTACAAACTCAGAAATACAAATGAGAGTAGAAGGCATCACGGAGTTAAAACATGTTTTCTTATCTTTATGTCTATTTAATCTTCCAGGTGTACTAGAAATTACACCGTGTAGTAATAATACTCGTAGCACACTCTTCATTCACATCTTTGTCCTGCTTTCCAGGCAAACACAGATTTCCTTGTATCTCCTTCAGCACATTTTAAAAGGGATACAAGGTTGTTTTCTGTAGTCCAGTTAAGGAACTTTTAGAGAATACCACAGCAGAAAAGCACAGCAGATATTAAGAAGAAAGATTAAAATTACACACGATGTGCATTCATGCCTTGAATCCTTTGTTTCAATATACATAACAACATCGAGCCACAGGCTGTTTGACCAACTAATATAAAGAATCAAAAAGGCAAAATAAAATTATGTGATTTTTTTCATTCACTTCAAAATTCTACAAATTTCTTTCCATACTGGTAGTAATTCACATTTCAGAAGCAAAAGCATTATACAACTGTCCCACAGAAAATAAGTTAGAAGTAATATGCACATAAAAAGAACAAAACTGAGCCTTCAGATGTTCCACAGAATATTTTTTCTAGCAACTGAGGTGCTTTTAAAGTTCAGAGTTTCATGAAAGGCAATCTTTGGCTAAAATCAATGTATCACCAAGATAAAAGGTGCAACAATATGACTGCAGTGATCAAAGCTTTTCAAAAGAATGATCCAACTCTTTTAAACCACATCCCAGGCAACAAGTCCTTTAACTGCATGCAATATGGCTTAGACCAAAGGTAGAAATGATGAAACTCTATAAATCCACAAGAAATACAACAGCTATGTTTTACTACATTGGGTGCTTTACAAGTGACAATGACTTGACAAAAAAATAGGTTACTTTATATACACTGCAATAACAAGTACAGCTAGTTGTAAAAAATAGCTTAAGAAAATGAGTCTGCTGCAAAATCCTCTGCATAAATCCTTCTGCCATAGAGAAAAGCTTCAACTAAGTAGAGGCTGATATGCCAGCTTGTGGGAAGGAAACACATTTTGCCCCTTTCTCAAGTAGCAAAGACACAAAGCTGACATGCAACTGCAGAAAAAGTAGGCTAGTGAAAAACCTTATTTAAACTCATACACCGTAAGAAGTAGTAAAGAGGACAAAGAATACAAGTCTATGTAGACACATACTTGTCTACAAAAGGACCGATGGTACCACATTTTTCCATGTAGCTCACAGAAGAAACTACCAGATAAAGTATCTGCATCTAAGAAAGCTCATCAGAATTAACATTACTGAGTCTAGCAACAAAGGACCAGTTAATGAAGACAAAAATTAAATGACAAATTTAAAAAAAAGAAACACTGATACCTAGCATTAGTCTCCAAGCAAAAAACAAAGCCATACTTACATGGAAATGTTGGAAAACTTCATAACTTCTAATTCAGAATTCCACTGTTTAAAAATGCTACTATTACATCAAATAGCTATTTCTCAGAGTCTGAAGTTGTCCTGGTTCTGGCCAGGACAGAGAGGACTTTCCCACGCAGCCAGCACAGACCAGCCGAGCTGGCTGAAGCCGTTTCCCACAACACTAGCACAGGTGAGCTAAGCTGGCCGAGGCTGTTTTCTATGCAACCAGCACAGGTGAGTTGTCCGGGGCTGTTTCCACACCACCTGGCATCCATGAACCCCTATAAAAGGGGCTGGTGGGTTGGTTGTATGGCCCCTTAGGATGGTGCAGTGGTTGCTGTAGGTTTCATACTGGTCAATGAAGTATGCTGTGCTATTACCAGATGTGTCTGTTACTATTCTCCTCTCAAAGTGCTTATCAGTAAACTGCTTTTACACCAACTCACTAGGTCTGTCTGCCTTCCTACAAGAGAAGTGAATGAGCAGCTGGTGGTGCTCAGCTTCTGCCTGGGGCTGAACCACAACAGAAGAGGAACAGGCCCACCCTCACATGCTACAATCGGTCAAGCTTGGAGAAGAGAGGTAAGGGAAGTCTGAGCTTCATCCTGCTTGCTGACTAAATGGGCAGGGTGGCTGTGTTCTCATGGGGCTGGTAAGGCAGAAGGAAAAGGACAGCATCTTTATGCCACGAAAGTATGGTTACTACCAACTTCATGAAGGCAAGGGATATACCAAAATCAAAGCAAGATTAGCTAAACGTCATGTATCTGTTGGTAGATCAAATAGCCTCTAGACAAGGTGTTCAAAAATGTTAAGCTGCAGATCTCCTTAGTTAAAACAAAGCAAATGCAGCCAGACTGCCCTAGGAAATATTACTGCAGATGAGAGAAGTCAGTAAGGAAGAACTTTTTCACTGTGAAGGTGACAGATCACTGGAACAGTCTGTCCAGAGAGGTTGTGGAGTCTCCTTTTCTGGAGACATTCAAGACCAGAGAGATTGTGGAGTCTCTTTCTCTGGAGACATTCAAGACCAATCTGGACACGTTCCTGTGTGACTTAATCTAGGTGATCCTGCTTAGGCAGGGGGGTTGGACTAGATGACCTTCTGAGGTCCCTTTCAACTCCTGATACTCTGTGAACTGACAATTCTTAGCAAAGTCTATAGCTATCACTTGATCTCACTGATAAAGTAATAGCTTGTAATTTCATAACTTTATTTTTTTAATACCAGGAAAAATGAATTATGGTTAGAGAAATTTTTTAACTTGCACCTCAACATCACTTTAATATTAACCCCTGTTAAAAGCTCAGGTTTTAGATTAGAAGTTTTGACTCATTTTATGAGCACTGACATGGCATCCATTCCTGGATTTGCTTATTGCTTCTCCTAGGGGTGTTAGTATGGGACAAAAACATGATGAATCTGTAAACAGTTCCTCAGACCTGCTTAAAAGCTCATAGTCAAGTCTTCTCAAAGACTTTAAATAGGAGAAGAAAAAAAAGAAAACCCAAACAAACCATGAAAGAATTCGCTTAAGATTATTGACACCATTTGAATTTGAAAGAAGCTGTCTGAGAGCAATGCCACTGTGCTGCTTGTTTGCCTTTTCTTTTTCCCCCAGCAACCTGATAAAACATATACTTGAGACCAATCACAGGGCATTGACAGGATTACCCAGTTTAGTTGTGGGAAGAATTTACACAAGTCTGAGATTACACATACACAACCCTAAATGAAGCACCCAAAATCATATTATAGAACTCAATAATTTTATCAAGGTTGGAAGAGAACTCTGAAACCTTTAAAAGGGCTTCTGGTTATTATCTATATGATGTCTTCCATAAATAGTGGACTTCACCAAGATAACTGTGTTACCTTCAATTTATTAAGATCTAGTAATTGCTTAGAACGGTTAGTTCTCGTTCATTCTGTGCTCTTCACCTTATCCTGCATACTTCTAAAAGAAAAAAAACTAAGAATAAAGATATAAAATGTACAGACTTAATGATGCAACCAGTGAGTGAATCAATTGATGCTGCATCTCTGAACCTTTGTACAAGGATTACAAAGGTTTACAGAAGATGTTACTTCTAGAACAAGTGGTTAGATTATTTTAGACAACCTATCAGCAAGCAGTGCACTAGTCAGGATGAGCTCTGTATTCTCTCTGAGGACATTTGCTCCAGCATCTCCTCAACTAACACTATCAACTTTCTTCAAACTTCTCTTCCGGAAGCTTGGGTATACAGCAAAGAACTATTCAGTATGCCAAGTGAAGTGCAAATATCTGTATAAGAGGTTACAACACCCTGTCCCTAGAAAATCTGGCAAGCTGGATGTGAGGAGAAAGCAAAAGGTCACTCCCTCACTTTTGCAATAAAGCAGCTATCAGAATGTTTCAGATCAGGAAAGTGGACCCGTGGGACAAAGTATCAGACAGGTAGAGTAACAGGTCTAGCTATCCTTACAGGCTCACTTGAGCTTATTACCTCTAGAGTATGCAGTTGGAGAGGACGCTGACTGTTCAATAGTACTCCCTGTTACAGTAACTCACTGTTTTATTAGCGAGAAGACATGGAAGAAATGGAAGCTTCCTTTGCAACCTCTGTTAATTTCTGCCTGCCTGGATTCCAGTCAGTGCACAGTGGTTCATCCTGGATGACATCATTAAGATTTCTGTATATATTAACAGAAGAAACAGTAAGAAAAAAGGTAATTTAATTACTAACAAAATATCTCATAAAGAGGAAATATGTTTGATTTTAACAATGAGGAACATTAGTGTCACAAAAGCTCATAAAAATCCAAGTTTTTTTAAACAAGAAGTTTATACAAAACTGATACTGCCCTAAGAGTTTTTTTATAATGAGTAACTATAAAGTGAAAGCTTTGTAATGTACTCTTTTAACCCAGAGACAGATAGATTTTATTTTAAATTCTTTTCTTTCTTAAGAACGTAAAAGACATCTTTTTAAAGCATATCCTCTGAAGATAGATTTTTGTGGCAACTATTTTTTCTCCTTCAGATGAGCTACTTTGCCTTTTCTTTCCTCTTTCACGTTACCTTGGAGGAGGGTCTATTTTCTTCAACCTACGGGGATTTTTCACTAATCCCCCTGTGAGATTATCAGGAAACCCACATTCCTGCCCTGTGAAGATTAAATGTGTATTTATTCTTCAGAAATGTTTATATTTTTTCCACCCCAAAAATAAAGACTGCCAATGCTATTTTGGGCAGATAAGAGCTTATTCTACTTTACTGCATTTACACCTGGAGGTTTTCTTATAGTCTTGTAATTTCACCATATCTCAAAGAAAGGTGTCTCTTACTGTATATTGCTACAAGCCCTTACTTAATACCTTCATTTCTATGCTGAGAAATGTGAAGGACTTCTACAATTTCAATATTACACTGTGTAAAAAGCTATAAAGTTCTTTAACTTAGTGGATACCTTTCCAACAGGACTTGACTATATTTTGTTACTCGTTACATTTCCAACTGGGGATTAGAAAAGTTGAACTCACTCTGGGTGGGTTATACAAATTGTTAGCATTAGTTATGCTGAAAAATGAATCTTTAGGTCTGATGCTTTGTATGTTCTAAGACTTACCCTCAGGTTTTATTTATTTACTGTAGTTTTATTGCGCTTTTTTTTTATCTGGGCCCCTCTCATATGTATTCAGAGTTACTAACACAAGTTCAGTGTTAGGCACCTGGGTCCTGGAAAGCTGCATATTGTGTTTTGGATCTTATTTTCCTCCTGTTCAGTAAAGTTATTACTTTTTTTATTCTTAGAATTTTATGGGTTTTGTAATCAATATTATCTCTCAAAATTTATATCTTAACAGAACACTTTCATTTTCCTTAAGGATGGGTGAAAAAGTTCATTGACTTTTAAATTAAGAATTCTTTTTTTGAGAGATCTTCAGTTTTAACTCTGAAAACAGTAAAAAAAAAATACTACAGCTCAACAAAATCTAGCGCAACCCATAACTTCTAAATATTTCATTTTCTATTGATGGGATGAATAGCAACCTGTAGAAGCTTCCAGGTAATATACAATTAACTCATTCAACATGTAATACTTCTATACACAGTTTATTTGGATCCATGATTCAGCATTTCCAATACTGCAAGTCTGTATCAGACTGATAATTCTTTTTATTTCTCATAAACACTGTTTAAGGGCAGGATGATAGTGAAACAGAATCAAGTGTATGCAGAGTGATAGAGTGCTCTCATCACATTACTTCAAGCTGCTACGGTTTATCACTTTGCCTCAGAAAGCTTGCAAAATACAGCAAATCAAATCTCTTTTTAAATGCCTGTCTACCTCTGATTTGTTCCACAATTCAGGGAAAAATTACTCTTGATATTGCAGGCATGGCGTCAAAGAAAAAATATAGGTATGGCAGGCAATGCTTTGTGGTAGATAGTCAGATCTTCTAGATTAAATTAAAAGAGAACAGTTATGTTGCTCATCTGACCTCTTCAAATCTGGAATACACACTGTACAAAATAATTATTTCCTTAAATAACAGTAATTCTCGAGAAGCCTGTCAATCTAGTGTGTTCATCCATTGCATAAAGGTAAGCCACAGATGTTAAATTTAACTTGACAGAAAGTAAGAATGAATTTTTCAGGGTAAAACTCTTATTTTACATACAGACAACTAGAACACCTACCAAAAAAAACTATTTGCAGTTTGAGGGAAGAAAAAATAGTTTCTCTTTCAAAATGGGTATAAAAACTTCTTAAATCCATTTAATAGCAAGCTTCAAACTTTTAAAAGGAAGAAGGAAATAAAACAAGAGACAGACTTCTCACAGTAGTGCATGCTGGGATGTGGAAATACAGTGGACATGGAAGGAAGAAAGACTGTGATGATACAAAGGAGTATCTGTGAACTGGAGAATGGATGCAAGGCAGTAGAAATGGCTTCCTAGAAAGGCTGTGGAGCTTCCAACACCAGAGGTTTTTGAGACCCAACTGGATTAAGCCCTACATAACTATATTGGGTTTGCATGGCAAGGTTTTGGTAGCTAGGAGGCTACAGGAGTGGCTTCTGCAAGAAGCTGCTGGTAGCTTGCCCCATGTCCAACAGAGACCAAGCCAGCTGGCTCCAGAGGGATCTACCACTGGCAAGGCCAAGTTCATCAGCAACTGCAGCACCACCTCTGGGATAACAGAATTAAGGAAGAAAAAAAAAAAAGGGGGCAGCTTCTGAAGCCATAAAGAGGAGTAAGAAGACATGAGAAACCATGGCATATTACGGCACAGACTCAACTTGTGCAAGTGAGTCACAGTTTATTTTGCAAGCAGAGCTTTATACATCTTTGCCCAGACCAGTGCCACCCTGCTTTGTCCCGATAAGGCAGCGAGCAAGCGTCAGAGCAGCTCTGATGGACATACAGAATCCAGCTAAGGTAAGCCATCACCATCCCCTACTGTGAGCTCATAGCTGGCCTTGCTCTGAGCAGGTTACTCAGCCGCTCCTTGTAAGACTTGTACTCCAACACCTCGCAAAGTGCCAGAGGCTACCCTTACAGCGTTCTGCTGCAAGCCAAATCTCACCAAGAGGTGGACAAGTCATAATTTGATAACTGTAGTGCAAGTCACAAGGTATAGAGTATTTAATGGTCTGGTGGATAAACTAGGTAAAGACATTTGGCTGCTTAGATTTTCTAACACACATGCAATCCAGTTTTAAAATAGCTGCAATGCTCTAAGGGTTCTCATGTGTAACAAAAGGATGTTTCTATACATATTTAATCCAAAGAAAGTACAAGGGTGTATAACAATGGAGTAGATGAAACAAAGAAAAACCAAGACTAGCTCAGATGTTATTAACCATACTACCTTCAGTAACTCTGATTTTAATCAGATTCTTCCACAATTGGGTCTTATTTTTGAGAGAGAAATCAGAAAGTATCTGTTGAGGCTGTAACCCTGCAGCCCAGATGCACTGTAATAGGCCATAGGCTGCTGAGTGTTTCCCGATTTGCTCTGTCTGAACAGTCTTCACATGTCTGGAGCTTTGCTTTTACTTGGCTTAAGTACCAGACTTTTTTTTTTTAGGCCAGGTTACTGTAACTACTTCTGTTTCTGTTAAACCTATGGTACAACTGAAGCATTTATACAGACAGTAAGAAGTAGTTGTCTACTTGTGTGAGATATAATAATGCAGTGTTCAGAAATACAGGACTGACAGATGCCTTCAGAAATGCAAACGCTGGCTGTTGTGTGCAGGACAAACAGGCATGGGATGGTACCCAAGTAACAATGAGACTCCAAGGACAGAGGTCTCATCAGTGATCAGCCAAAGAAATGGGAATTCAGGGATGAAAAATTAAAAAGAAAACCCAAATCACCAAACAAGTAGTTTTATGGATAATAAAAAGAAAGAAGAAAGTTAGTTAAGAAGTGTAAAACATAACCACAAGTGGGTCCTAGAATAACAAGCCACTGACATCACATTATTCCCAACAAAGTACAGCTATCTAGACACTGCACTCCCACCAATATAGATCCAAACAGCAGCCTGAATCGTTGACCCTATGAGCCAGAAATGCAGTAGCACCATAAGCACAACACCAAGGCAGGTAGAAGCAAGTCTCTATATAACAGTTTTAACTGAATTGCTATTAGAGACTTTTCTGTTCTATTTTTCCTTCCCTTTTCAGTAATAATTAGATGTGGACTAATAATGATTCCTTGATTAGATCGTTAAGATTTCAATTATACTAATAATAAATTCTTCACTTTATACGTGTATGTTACCTTTTTGCTCCTAACTTGTTATGCCTGAAATCATGTTATGTGAGTATAGAGTTCTTAGTAGTAGTTAAACCAGAGCAACTTAGTTACTCTGTATGCAAAGCAAATTCAGCACAATGATTAGTGCAGCTTTCATCTAATTCCAGTAACTATGAATTAGAGATAAAAAGCATATCCCAGTTGAAAGAACAATGTTTTGTTCTAGTTCCTCTGCAGCTAAATGTGTTTTTATTCAGTTGACCTCCAATGCTTCTGCAATGAAATTGTGATTAATATGCTGTGCTTATCATTTTAGCTTGCTGTGAAAACGAACCAGCATATAGTTAAACAGCCTTTATCACTGTGCTGGTGAAACTTCAGTCAGTTACTAGAAATAACAAGGAACCCACAGCTATATTTTATGAATGTGAACAGAGATTAGTCTACTTCTCACTGCACCTCCAATGAAAATGAACCATGCTAAATAATACTTTACATACTTTTTACTTTGGATTATGAATGTAATTTGAATGAAATACAGCACATATATAGTCATTTTTCAAATGTGACATAATCAAGAGGGATAATATATAACTCCTAACTATAAGGATTTTTTTAGATACACTCATAACCAAAATCATAAACTGAGTATAAAACTGGTTTCCTGAACCTGTGATTTTAAGTAGGAGAAATTCAGTACAACAAATTAACATTATGCTTCTGTGAGAGGAGAGAGGAAATACAACTACTTCAATGAACATTTAAAATTTAAAGCACAGACTTTACTGGGAAGAAAACAGCTTAGGAATATTTTCCTCAGGTGTCAAATAGGATTGTCAGTGTGCTCATGGGTCTTTTGCAAAGGTCTTCTTAAGCAACTGCTCCAGTCTATTCTGCTGCCTTGGGATTCTGAACAAGGAAAGCAGTAAATACAGTGTAAAGCAAGAAAGCATTTTTTTCTTCACACTGTTTTGAAAGCCAGTACTTGCATCCTGAGGTTGCTGCACGGGTCTTTCTTCCTAAATTTTATTTCCCAGCTAGGCAGCAGCAGCAGCATAAGCTTTTACCTCTGACAGCTCCTTGTGGACGTTCAGCTATCATTACAGGCTTACCGAAGAGACCCCTGAAACTGTATTCATATGTAATGTATTCCCAAAATAAGTAAAAGAGCAAAAATTCCAGTATCTATCCAGTAACACCTCCTATGTGGTGGTGGATCGGGGAGGAGATAATTTTATTCAAAGAAAGTAGGAACTGCAAGAAATCTCTGTAGACGTAATATATACAGTGTCTACACTATCATGAAACTGTATGGGTTAGGAAAGACCCTTAAGATCTCCAATTCCAACCATTAACCTAACACTGCCAAGTCCACCACATCTGCATCTCCTTTAAATACCTTCAGGAATGGTACTCAACCACTTCATGGGCAGCCTGGTTTGGTGAAGAATTTTTTTCCTGGTATCTAGTCTAAACCTCTACAACATAGAAATTCAGAAGTAAACTTTTTTTTATCCCAGATTTTAGGGTACAATAATTGTTACTGGAATTAGAAATGGTCTACTGCTAGTAGTATTTCTACAATATGCATGTCAATATAATGCCTAAATCTGCCATTTCATACAGCTTGCAGTCATAGTCATAGCCTCTCACCCATTAAGTCTGACGCTCATTGTGCTCTATATTTAATGCTTTTCAAAACCATTCCAAAGATTAACCTCTTTATTCACTAAAAGTATCATCTAACAACATAAGAAAAGCTCTAGTGGATTAGACCAATGGTCTTTATCCTGTTTCTGATAGCAGAAACAGGACACTCCAGTTCAAGAAAATCCAAGCACCTAGACTCCATCATTTTCCTCATTTCATATTACTAAGCAGTAACAACCATGTGAGATGCTGGAAGGTACATTCCTTCATATTCATTTTAGTAACTGCTGATAATGGATCTCTTGTCCATGAATGTGCAGTCCAATTCTGAACTTTATCATAACATTCAGTATCCAGGTGCAACCCTAAAAGTAATTTCACCTTCTGTAAGATGTTAAGTATTACTCCCTTTCCTAATGCCTCTATGATTTTTTTCTGATTAAGGTTCACACTTCTTAAAAAGGCTCTCTGAATATATATCTACATTTCTACTTGTCTATATTCTGTGGAAAATAAGACAAAAAATCCACAGTGAAGGTACCAACCCACAAAATAGGAGATGATAACTATAAATATCTATCAGACTTCCACCAAAGTGATTCTCATAGATCCCTTACATGGATGATGACAAGAGCAGATATTCTTATACTGTACCACAACTTATTCCTGGTCTTAAAAATGAAGTAATAAATATTTATTTTATTTTCACCGCTATCCTAAATAACAGGACTTTCTGAAACATCTATATTGTCTGGGTTTGGTTTTTTTTAAAAGGAAAAAAAAATTGAAATGTTAGATCTCCTCTGAGGATGTCATTCTCAGCAAAGGGAAATTCATAATGAATGTTCATTAATGTTCTTTATCAGTTCATTAAAGCTGCTTATGCACTATGTTTATGAACATCTTTGATAAACATTTGGATTTGTTGTGCATGAACTGCTGATGAATAGTCATTAAACTGTCCCTAAGTTTATTCATTATGACTGCTTATTAATTTCTCATGAATTATTATAAAATTCAAGCTGCTCTAGCAGTCATCCATAAACAAAGAACAATCACTCACAGTATGTATTACTTATTAGCAATAAATTTAAAATAAGTTTATTTCTAATGATTAATGCATAGAAAATGCACTTTGTTGTGGCAGTAACTTAACCAAATCTAAGGCAACTACAGAAAAAAAAATACTGAAAATTATGTTATAATTTCAAGACACACTATCACCTGCAAAACATGACAGCCAAATTCAGTCCATACTGCTGCAAAGTATTGCTTAACTTCTTGACTACATGTGTGAAGATGTCCAGATCTGACTGGCTTGTTGAACACCCATCTTCTACATTGCTAATGTTAGGGAAATACCTCTATTTCCAGAAGAAAGTATCTAACACCTACTCTTCACACACTTATATTAACTGACTTAAGTCATGCAAAAAACTTTTTCTCCAAAAAAAATCCAAACACACCAGAACTACAGCAACCTATATAACTTTAATTTCCTTGTCCTGTGCAAGCTGTCATTACTCTGTCACCCAAGTTTTGCCCTGTCAAATTACATAGCCTCCAATTACTAGAGGACAGCACCGAAACTTCTGAACTGTTTTTAAGCTATTTAGATTGTATACTGGTAATAATTTAGGCCTTGCTGATCTATATTGTGACATGTACCTCTGCCTCTGAACATCTCAGATTTAGAAAATATAAAGTTAGCTCTGTCTACTCTATCCTTTGATGGCATCTGCAGTTATCTCCACTATTCTCACACCCATTATAAAGCTGTTATCATTACACTTTAATGCTATTAACCAAACAATGTCTATTTAATGTTTGTCCAGTTTTGAGGGGGGAAAATAGTCCCAAATAATTATTTTGATTGGTTTTCGTAACCAAGACTAATTTTTCACAAATATCACAAACATACACTTCCCATCCTGTTTCAATTCAAGGGCAGTAATGAAGACTAAAGACCACAATAAGATACTGTATCACAATCTCACAGCAATAGCTGCAAATGGGAAAAAAAAAAGTCAGGTAAGTTAGTCCTGATAAATGCTATAGAAAGGTCAGAAAGGTCAAAAAGCAGCTCAAATGTCAGAAGTGTTCACCGAGGCTAGTTTCTGAAAAACTGAAGAGTAGCAGAAGAGAGGACTTCCAGCACAGAGAACACATTAACCATAGAGGGCTCACAGAACAGACAAGGTGGTTTTGTTTTTAATAAGCTCAAGTGTGATAAAATTCCCTGTAACAGAATTCAAACCGAGATGAGATCCTTTGGGCCTCATCATCAGTATATTAGTTTCACAGTACGGTATTTCCACAGACTTCAACCATAACGTCTAATCTCCAGCAATACATTTGTGTAAGTATGTGCTGTCTACACTAATCAATATTCAGCCATTCAGTAACGTCATTGTTTTCCGTTCCTCAACAGACTACTCAGAAGTAATTTGAAACAAATTAGACAGAAAACATGTACTCTTCTTATTTTTATTTTATAAAAAAGGTACTTAGTACTCCCTCTCCTGCCTGTAAGGACCTCATTTATTCACACAGAAATGAGGCACGGGATTTCAGGATTTAGGCTTTCCCCTCCCACAGCCCATCCAGCACCACACACATCTCAAATTTGATGCACATGCCGTGCATCACTCACACAGCCATTCAAAATCACTTGTACGTAAGAACATCCATTTGCTTTGTAGTAGATTTCCATTAATGTAAATGAGAAGAAAATCTATATTAGAAAAGGTTCAATGTAATTGCTTCTCTTTCCTTTATCTTCACTTTTGTAGCCTTTTAATTTTTTTTTTTCCTCTTCTTACTGGAATCCCCACTTTATTCTTTGTTAACCCCACATAGTCATTTATCTCTTTTTCCCTTCTTTGATTTTTCCAAAGACTAAACCAGATACAACTTAGTATCTTTTTGTTAATTCCCTTTTCAAATCAGACTAGTAAAATTAATAAGAAAACCTGCAATCTTTAATATTCAAAAACTAAGACCATACTAAGAAATTTAGGTAGGCATATGAAAACAAATAAGCTTATCAGCAATAATTTAACTGTAAAGAACAAACTTTTGACTTCTCGGCTTGTGTTCAGTTGCTGAAGCTCTAAACAGAGAGAAAGGTAAGGATCTGCCAAGCAAAAGGGCAGTTAGGAGGGAGCAACAGTTAACATCCTACCTCAGCACCGAAGAGACACTCTAGACTCCTACCTAGCAGGGAGTTTGCAAACACTTCATGAAGATGACAGTTCCAGCTTACATCCTCTCCCCTGCAATGCAACAAAACAAAAATATAATGGTTTTATTGAAAAGCTTGATTTTAATACCCAAATTAAATGTATGCTGACATAAATAATACTTTAAATGCTAAAAAACATGCTGCTTGCAAAATCTCATTTAATCATCTAAAAGCTTTATACCTTTTTAGCATCTAGTCCACAACACAGAAATAAAAGAGGAGTACTTGCTTTCAACATTTGAAGCCAAAGATGTGTTAATGGGAGTTCAGATCATACATCAAAAAGCAGTATGAGCTAAAGCTACTTGGTTTCATAAATTAGGCCCTTTTGTCATTAATTATCTAAGAGTAATCAAAAGCGATAACTGCATTTTCACAGATAAGGAAGTAATTCAAGAAATATTGGCTGATTGAGCAAGACTAGCTCATGGATTCTTTTTCTGGAATAAGCTAATTTGCTAAGTATCATTTGGAATAGTAAATCACTAAAAGGTACACATGTGGAATTGGTAACTATAAATGAAAATAAATAAAGACTTAAGCAATCAGAAAATATACTTGGAAAGAATTTTTGTAACCACTGAAGACCTGTGCAAAAAGATCAAAGTCCTTTCCCTGCTGTGGCCAAAATCTTTTGTGTTATAAATTAACTTTCTTTGCTGCTTACATTATTAATAGCAGAACAGACAGAAGCTCTTCCGTATTTATCCAACGCTTATGTAAAAGGCTTTTTCAGGAGCTGAGAGTTTTACCAAAGACTAGACTTAATGGAGAGAGGGAGACTTGTCTGACACAGACAGAAGATCACAACGGTTCCAACATCTTCCACACTGGTTCAGATGTGAGAAAATACCAGAATTTACACACATGTAAGATTCTGAAGCCTGAATTCATGCCCAAAATATATCTATGCCAGAAACATTTATCTATTCCAGAAAGGGAGCATTTGTGTTCATGAAAGCACATCCTTATTTGGGTCAATATCAAAAAGGTGATAAAACATTGCTTCCATTTGCTTGTGTCAAAAGTAAGCATCGCCTACCAGGAATTTAAACCTAAGTCAATACACTCCTGTGGCATAGGTGATTTAGTTTCAGTTTATTAAAAAAAAAAAGAAGTTTTAAAATTACACTGAGAAAAAAGTTGCTGAGACACATACTCTAACATCTGAAAATACAGAAGTACTTTCTATACAGCAAGACCTGATATCTGCTCAGCTGATTTAATGACTATTCACCCTTTTCACTAAGCATTAGAAGCTGAACATTCTTCAAATACTGGTGAAATTGAGAATTATTTCCTTTTCCACGCTACATCTAAGTCTTCATCCTGCGGGATGTTGTGCTCTATACACGCTGTCTGTAACATGTAACACTAAGCTAAGGTTTAGAGGGGAAGACTGCTAGGAGAGGTAGATTGCCCAACTGGGAGGATTCTAGGAGTGGTTTCAGAAGGTCAGAGATTTGGTGGAAGGTACTGGTGCAATAATCTTAACTGCCAAGAGACACCTACTTGAGACTACAGCTAAGGAGGAGAGAGGCATTGCTAAACATGTGTTTCTTCATCCTGACACCGCTAAGAAACTTCCAGAGCTCCACGTTCTCACTCGCTGCTCTGGAGTCCATAAAGCATGGTTTACACTATGCAGGACATTGAACAAACAGATAAAGGAGACCCAAACATTCCTGACCTCAGCATACAATTACCTCTATTCTTACCAATACATTTAGGCAATTTCTAGTCTGAAGTTATGTTTTTCGGTCCCCCAATGTCTCCCTTTAAGTGTCAGAAATCTTCTGAAGAATTTTTAACAGTTTTGGTCTTATCCCAGAAACTGACACCACATTATAAAAAGGGAAATATCCTGAAAGTTATCTGGGTGGTAGAAATGACAGTTCTTTTGTTCTTTTCTTTCTGTACGGAAGATTATCTGAATGCCCAAAGACAGGTAACATCATCTACACTGTTAATGTAAGTTCAGACACTTCTGTAACTTCTTTTGACAAAAAACTGCTCAACCACCTCATACAGCAGGTCACCCAGCTGAAAAAAGAATAGTAGTTGATGGCTAACCTCAAAAGTATCAGTGGATTCACCCATAGCAAGTAGAAGTCTCCCTTCCCTGCTCACCATCCGCTGTGTTTGATTTAGGAAAAATGCAACTATGAAGTCAGATAACCTTAGTTCCTGAACATGAAGTTCTGCAGAAACTTATCAAGCACACAGTTATTAAAATTGATATTTACTAAGGTTTAGCATCTAGTATCAGTAGGAAGGTTTTTTCCTTAACTGCTTTTTGTAATGAAATATTGAACACTCCTCAAACTCTATACATAGTCTAAGGTAACTGACAATCTGTCAGCCATCTATACTGGAATTGATTGAACTAAATTAGTAATACAGTAACTCTTGCGTGAGTCCACTGGTTAGCACAAGAGAAAGTATTCCTCAAATTTGCAAGAGAAGTCATGGTACTACTGCTTCCAGACCTAGAATGTTGTCCAGTTCCAGGAAAATATACTAAATATTGGTTCAGCACACAGTAAGTTCACATAGAGAGCAATAAACTCAAACTTTCATGCTGCCTTCTTACAGGACTTTGACTCTTCAGATGGATTTTTAAAGATGCCCTCTCACTGGTACAAATCAACCAGGATTTTTCTATGCCACTGTGCTGTTACTTAAGTTTAACTGAGCACTAAGGAATGAAAGAGAACAGCTTCAAGAACTAAAGGGAGTCCTGGACCACATCAAATTTACTGTCCTACAACAGGGAACCTGGAATATCTAAACTTCCCACAAGTACTATCATCTTAAATACCCACTTCCTAAAGCAGCTACAAAGACCTGTATTCTGTCGTCTAGTCCAACAACTCCAAGTTTACATCTGACAGTCAGTCACATCTAAGGGAGGGAAAAAAAACCAAAACAAAAAAGAAAAAAAAAAGTATTTCAATATTGAAAGGAAATAATAGGAGGGTTCCCTGAAGGTGTCCAACTTGTATACTCTTCAGGTCCATTTGTAAGGTGACTTGGGAAAGCAGAAAAAGCTTACAATAAGAGAAAGGATGCAACTTACTGATGGTGTGTTACAAAAAATAGGGACATGGAGACAGAAGGCTAAGTGAACTCCAGCTTTTAAAAACATGCACAATGCTCATCGGAGATAATATTATGTCCTAGAAATCAATTTTTTAAAATAATCAGGATCTCCTGAGCCAGCTCCTTATTCCAGAAACTTTGGATAGCAAGCTCTGTGAAAGGAGGTAAAAACCAAATACAGCTTCAAAATATTTTGTGTTTGTTAACAAACAACAATAGTCTTCTGGCATTAATACCACTGATTGGGTCCACAGGAAAAGAAAAAAAAAGAAACGAAAAACAATATAGCCCTAAAGAAATGAAGATTCACATCAAGAACAAAGTCTGTGATAACAGCAACTTCTCTAGTATGCTTGGGTACGCTAGTGTCTCTCACAGAATCACAGAACGTTAGGGAGTTGGAAGGGATCTCGAAAGATCATCTAGTCCAAGCCCCCTGCCTGAGCAGGATCACCTCAATTAGATCATACAGGAACGCATCCAGATTGGTCTTGAATGTCTCCAGAGAAGGAGTTTCCACAACTTCTCTGGGCAGCCTGTTCCAGTGCTCCCTCACAGGCAGAGTTCTTCCTTATATTCACATGGAACTTCCTACGTCCCAGCTTGGACCCATTGCCCCTTGTCCTAACACTGGCCATCACTGAGAAGAGCCTGGCTCCATTCTCTTGACCCTCACCCTTTACATATTTATAAACACTAATGAGGTCACGCGTCAAGCCTCCTCTTCTCCAAGCTGAAGAGACCCAGCTGCCTCAGCCTGTCCTCATAAGGAAGATGTTCCACTCCCTTAATCATCTTGGTGGCCCTGCACTGGACTCTTTCAAGGAGTTGTATGTCCTTCTGGAACTGAAGGGCCCAGAACTGGACACAGTATTCCAGGTAAAAATATCTCTATCCTTTAATCTTAGCAAAAGGTGTGAATTTCTACGATAAATTAAAACATTTAAAATCAATACCGTGATCTCTGTGGGATAAGATGGGATCTAATTTCAGTGCAGAAACTAGACAGTGAAAGAGGGAACAGAGAGCATAGAACAATCACTTTAGTTCTTTTAACTGCCCAGTTTCCCATTAATGCATAGTTGTACAATGAAAAGGTCCTCTTCTGTCTATCCTGATGCTAACCAGAATAGCAGAGACACTACTCTCACATCTAGATTCAAGCCCAAAGATTTCTAGTAGAAGACTACTAACAAACAGAATCCTTCTGCTGATAACAAAGAGTTATGCAGATCGATAAGCAGTGCGCAGGAAAGAATCACTTTGGCATTGATCCACTGAGAAATTGGGGATGATTCAGAACAGTTAATATTCAAAAGTGCCTCTGGAAGTCCAAAACCCAAATTCCATTAAAAGACAAAAGAACTTCTTAAGCTTAAGAGTTTTAGAATTTTATTTATTTAGCAAAGGACATACACCTAGAATTTCAGAACAAGTTGCTCTTTAAGTTAATTTACACTACAAGTCATTAGAGACAGATGCATCTGGACACACGAGTCTGCTGCCTGCACAGAGAAAGTTAAGTTAAAGACCACATTTGGTTTTTTAAACTACAAGTCATGAAGACAGAGAGACAAAGTAATTAGTACAGGGTCATGATCATCCTGTACCTGAACTTAGAACCAAAACTGTATCTTTATAAAGTTTCAAGATCTCATCTCAGACAGTAACATACCCTATTTCACTCTGTCTTTTAAACTTTTATTTTCAATCCAAAAGAGGCTTATACATTAGAAGAGAAGGAATTAATTTCTCAGCCACTGGACTCTTAGCAATTAATTGATATTCCAACCAGGCTCTTTGGATTACAGGCTGCATGAGGTTTGGTTTTGTTTGGGTTTGGTTTGTTTGGTTTTTTCCCATCCGTTTTTCCACTTTGCCATTCTACAGTATTACCTGCACATACCTTTACAGTATACCAGATGAATAAAAATTGGTGCTATAGAGGAATCACTTCTTCTTTATGCCTGTGTTTCCAGTCTGCTGAGGCACAAAGGACCACACTGAAGTCATGTGTGTATAATTCCAGGTGAGCCACCAGCTCTGAAACCCTACTGAACACACTGTGTGCACATAAAGGGCTTCTCCTTGTGGAGAAGTGGAAAGTGAAGCTGCAGCTGCATGTGAAACTGCCACTACCATCTGGACATTCAACTATGTGCTCCCCATGGTGTACCACCTGATACTGGAGGCCTGAGCTGTAGCTAACTTTTCTAGCACAGAGTGCACTAATACTTGTTAGCTTTAGCTTTCAGAATATAATTTACAGTTGCAGAGAAAGAAATGGTTCTAAGGAGCAGAACTTTTCAGAGTAGAAAGGAACATGGGCAAGAAGACCAGAATGCACCTGACAAGGTTTTGGTGAGGCACAAACTAACTTCTGATTGTCTTAACTACTCCTCCTGAAGCAGTATTTTAAATGCGCTTACAAATACCACAACCTAAACTGAATCAAAGTTGTACAACAACCAAGAACCAGGGATTTCACTGTGTTTAGTACTACACGAGGAGTAGAAACCATTGTGCTTGATGTTTCCTAAGGTACCGACACTATTTTCTATTATCAAAGAACAAACAATGTTCACCAAGTTTTAAAATCACAAGACAACATTATGACCATTAAATTTGACTTCTTGCAAAAGACAGGCTCGAGAGGCTTAAAATCCAATTCAAGTATGGTCTGATTCAAACAGCAGTTAAAAATAACAGGAATAATGAAGTTATGCCTAAACCTGCATATTTTGGGTATGCAGCAAGCCAGATTTGTTTTGTTTTGTTACAGAATAGAAAGTATAAAGCAATGTGAGTTACAGCCATCAGGTATGTGTGCACTTGGATAGGGGATGTGTACACACCCCTGACCTAAGGTTACTAGAACAGCCAGCCAAATGTTTGAGAAGATTCATGTTATCAGGCCATGTAATTGCTGAATCTTGCACATGAAATGTTTCCTGCTTTCTGTCCCATCCTCAGCACTTGTCCTCCCCACTCTCCTGTATGCAAACCTACGTGATTCCATCACTTACAGCTTATAAGTGATTTCTCAAGAGACCTTCAGTTCTTTGAAAAGTAGCTTGCATTTGAGTTCTGGTTGCTTTCTTTACCTGCATCTTTCTGGACTAGTTGTTCAAAATTAGGCTGTGGCCAGTGAAGTTGAGAGCTGGAAAACTGCCATGGTATCACAGAAGCTTCCATATTCACAGAGGTTGCTACAGAGCCTTTAAAGGTTCTGAAAACTTGAAAATAAACCAATCACTGTAGAAGCATGGCCTTCCTATCTGGAAGCCAGATAAAGTGTCCTTGAAAAATAAACACACATCTCATCCTGATTCTTCACGCAGCTCTCATATCTATCATTATTCCAATTTCACATAGACATAGATGTTTGCCTAGGGAGTTAAAATATCAAACTTTAAAATACCACATGGAGGGAGTATTCTTTCATCCCACCACAAAGGGATACATACACACTGGTTTTCTTCAAGTGAATCTAAACTGGAATACAAGTCTTTTCTCAGTCTGCTGCATCAAATTTGAGTTCGTTTTTGAAGAACAGTGCACTTACAACCCTGGTATGAGCTCCTAGACCTACTGTACATAGTGCCACCTAGCTTTAGAGTCCACATAAAGGTTTCTAAGATAGCACTTCACATCTCCATCACCTCCTCCATGTGTGCTCTTGGGTGAATCACTTTGAATGCTTGTTTCCTAATATTTCAAAGTCCCAATTTAAGTTATTTTAACACACCCTTAGTCTTTTTTAGCTTCCACTTCTATAAGGAAGATAACAATCTTTTTATGATGACACTGATGTTGAAATGAATGAATGTATAGATATGACAGAAAGAGGAAACTAATCCATCACCTGTTCATTTATTTATTTATTGTGGTAGATTTAGCATAGAAGATGTAGTTCTATCTTAAGTCTGTTAACCAGGAGCAGTACTAATTTTTTGTGCAAAGTACTTTATACCAACTGCAATCTCATCAGGGCAGTCTCAGTACAGTACTCAAACTACTACAAATAATCCTTTGTTTTCCACATGAATTTTTGAAAAAAAGTTTCATTTCTGGTTTTTTCCTCCAGACTCTCAGTTCTTTGGTTGATGAAGTAGAATTAATCATAATATATTTAAGTTTTCATCAAAGTGCACTCACAGATAGAAGTTACCTAGCCTGCTACTTTGTGGTAACTTGTACGCCTGAGCCTTAAGCCTCTCTCTCTTAATGAGGCATTTTCCATGCTTCAGCATAATTCATGGCATGCTCAGGCCTTCACTTCCTACCTGGCAGGTAAAAGGGAAGCAGGCCTCTTGTAGGTACTAAGGCTGACCTACTTCACTTTGTATACACTCAAAAGGATCTCTTGGGCTCCTGATACTTACAGAGATCATAATACCTTCCCAAAATCCCTTACTACATTATCATTACCTAAAGTTCTAAAATGTCCCCGTGAAAAACTGTAGGTGATGGCACTTCAGTAAAATCTAAGACGGCAAAACTTTAAAGGCCCACTATAGAAAAATTATTATCCTGGCAAGGATGGGCTTGACATTTCTACAGTTTCTCTCTTACCTTAGGGATAAAATCTCCACATCCAGCTTCTGGGTGGTCCTAGATGGAAACCTTATGCTACAACAACCCTGGCTGCAGCTACCTGGACCATGTTCCCAGACCCAGCTGTCCTGGCAAGATATGCAGGAACTGTTACAGGACATGTGTGCCCTTTATCTGATCCTTTGTACAACCCTCTCTGCCTTGCACTTGTAACTCCAGTTGCATAAGCCCCACAGATACCCCCCTACTCTATTGGAGACACAGCTGTCAAACACTGGTGCTGCTTCTCTATGCGCAGAATTACTGCCTTCATTCTGCCATGATCTCAACTGTCTGCAACATTCAGGTTCTTAGAGAACTGTCAGCTATTTCCAGATAACAAGTAAGATTTACCCACTCAGTTACCCACACAACCATCACTAAGCTTGAGCTGCAGCAGCTGCAGGTTTTCCTATGCTGAGACAAAAAGACGACACAAGGTCTGAAAAACCTGCTGGCACTGAGTATCTTGACATTTTGCCATGCCTGTACAGCACAGCTAATTACTCCACTGACATGGATCCTTCTTTTCTCAGAAATTAGTGACAGTGTCTTGCCAATCCACAAGTCTCCCAGTTTACACCAGTGTCCTCCCACATTTCAGAGCTAACCCTGCCTCTATTCTTCATCATTATATTAAAACATACCCCAAGTAACTTTCCAGAAACAGCATTCTAGTTCTAGTAGTATAGTCCACAGCTCATAGGTAGCCTCTTCCTCCCTACATTCAATTTGTGCAGAAATTAATGAGGCTTAGTATTTAATACCTGGTGAAGATCGATCAACTTTATCTCAGATCTCCGAGTCAGAAGCAGCAGGAAGAGAGTATTGATGAACTGGCAAGGGCAACAAAGTGCAGGCACATCATGAAGCATCACCTGAATGGGTCACACAAACGAGGATTAAAATTATTTACACAAAAAAAAAAAAAAACCCAAAACCACCCACTACCAACCAAACATACATTACTGCTATGTATCACAAGTTTTACGTAATTAAAAAAAAAAGCAGAAATAAACAGGAATTCTGCTACACACTAATCACTACAGGGCTCCCAATTTTCACTGAAATCTCATTATCGCTTATCTATAATTTCTGTCTGCTTTGGATGAAACCCAAACACAAATTAGGCGATAATTCTGCAGTTTATGAAGCACCATTTACAAGTTCTTAAGCTTACACCACATGAATTTTCAATTAAAAAGCTGAATGACATACACTCTTTTAAAACTCATGTAATATTTAGTGTATTTTGAACACAGCTCACCATGGAATTCCACAAATACATACTTTCACTATATACAATTAAAGTCCAACCCCAATCATTTCAAACAAAAGCTTTAAAATCGAATTTAAACACGTGTTAACAGAAAAGGACAAGATATAAAGTACATCATTAGCAATAATCTAATTTTACAGTATTTGAACAACTTTTTCATGAACCTGTAAAGCTCTAGTAATGCTGTTTACATTCTCATACTAAATACCAATAGCTTTAAACATAAGAGTAATAACATTAAATAACAGCGAGAGGAAAAGAATGTATTTTTAGAGTTTGCATTTTCAAAATGATGACTGCTTTTCCAGCTGCAACACCTGGAGATCTCTCAATACCAAACTGTCAGACTACAGAAACCGAGTGGATCTTCAGTCTTCACCAGTTTGGTAGCTCTTATGAGCTCAGCTTTGGAAAATACACAAGAATCGTTGGACCGCAATTACTGCCACTCGCACTAGCTCTAGATTCCTGTATCGCAAACTGCAAGTTGTATCTCCCAGCTTTTACAAGGAAGACATGCTTAGCACACCACTGCAAGAGGCACTTCAAGGCAGGCGCATGCAGGTCCTGCAGCGGAGGGAAGGCAATGCACCCTGGCAGACAAAGACAGTAAACTGAAGGTTTCATAATTATTTTTAGTCAAAAGAGGAACAACTTTATCCCCTTGCTTTACCTTTCGTTTATTCCTTTTCTCGGGTGGTGCAAATTGCATGCATAGTATGTCCTCCTAATAATTTCATACAGCACACTGTTAAGTACCATAGAATTAATAAGTCTTTAAACAGAAAGATCAGGAACAGATGGGACTCATCCCGATGCCCCCTTAACCATCACCTCCTGGGGCATGGGGAGATGGAGGGGGAGCTACTGCCTGTCTGTCCCATCCCTAGAGGGGGGGTTTGAGGTGCCACTGGGAGAAGCCAACTCCAGCTTGGGCTTTGGCTGACCATAGGTTCCTTAGGCTGAGCACACGGTTGCTGCCCCTCAGACACATACTAAAGCACCACGCAGTTTACAAACCAAGAAAAACGGAGGCACCAAATCCCGTCTGGACCTAGCAATAACGCTAAGCCTGGCGCTTCAGTCACATTTCAGCTCTGCAGCGATTCTCACACTGAGGAGCCATCTTGTGTCCCAGGCAGAGAACGGGAGGCTGCGGCAGACCCCTCAGCAACTCCAGAGGACTCGCTCAGCAAGAGGTTGGAGTCTGCAGCCTCCCTAAAAACTTCTCTCAGTTTTGTAGCACGTTACTGCGCCTCTTCTACGACTCCTCCTGTCCCCAGGCACTTTGGGAAGGCAAAACCTGTACAACAGAGTCCTGTTTCTAAGTCCAGTCAAACTTCTCAGCCCCTCTTCTCCTTCTGCTCCTGCCTGAGCAAATGTTTCACGGCATTTCTCTGTGACATGTCACCTCAGTGAAGAAGTGCAGGCCCTGATGACAAACACTCGTCCATCCAGGTAAAACAAAGTACACTACTTAACCTAACAAAATGCTTTTAGCTTGCTTCCCTCCCCCCACCGGGGCCGGTTATTCCAGCCAGGCATTCAATGCCCCACTGCCGTTTTGTTTACAACAAACAAAGCTTCAGCCACAGCTCAAAGCCTCTAGGGTACGACAATCTCTTCACAAAAGCTTTCCAAAGAGATTTCTTAACTCTGACAGAAAAACTATAAATGGAAAAACAGACAGCCGACTACCCCCGACTGAGTGCTCTCTTTAAGAGTTCAAATAAACAGATGCAGCACTCAGGACTAACATAAGCATCCCCATCTCAAGTAACGCCATCGTTGGGAGCTCAATTCACACATCTACAAAAGGCTATGAATCCTCCCACATGTTGTGCCACAGCTCGCAAAGTTTTCTGCGGCCGTTTTCTGTGCCTAGCCCAGCCCAGAGGCACCGTTCACACCTAGGACTGGGCACAGGAGCTCCTCAGAGCCCCTAGAAGAAAAGCATAGCAGTTTGCTGATGGTATGAAATATGTGGAAGAGGTGAGACAGAGACAACTGTATACAAAGCACCTGCGTTAGAACACATAGAGTGTTCTTACACATGAAGAGATGATCCCATAAATATATCAGTTTTTTAAAAAAACCAATGTGACAAACAAGGCCACTTTTGAACTCTCAAGCTAAGCCCTACAAAATTCCTTCACGACAAGCACACTCCCTGCTAATGATCAGTCCCTACACAATACGAAGCACCGCCACTACAAACACAAACCTCTAACCTCACCCACCGTCCGTGGCCGCGGTGCGGGTGGAAAAGCAGGAGCTCTGCAGCGGCGGTAACCGAGGCATTCCCTCCCCTCTCCAGATTTCTTCAATGACGCCTGATCTTTCTCGGCCGCCGCCCCCTTCCCTGTCCCCACCCGGCCCCGCCGCCGCTCACCCGGCTCGGCCGGGACCGGGGCGTCCCGCCCGGCTGCGGCCACCCGGCCCCGTTTGCCCTCCAGCCATCGTGTCGCCCCCACGCATATGGCTACGAACGCAAAGCAGAGTCAGTCCCAGGATCGCTGCATCGCACAGGCTCTCCTACCAAGCGCATCCCTTGCCCAGCACCCTCCGACCTGGACCTCTGGTATTTCATGTTCAGAGAGCATAACAGTTAATGCAAAATTCACTTAATTCAAGACAGTCGATACCGCGCAGAATACCCGATTTAACGCAGTGATACAAAACACGCTTAAATCCCAATAACAAACGCGATTATCCTCAACAAAACGCACAACAATCGCGACACACAGACCAGCCACGCCACCGAGAAAGCACACGCAGCCTGAGGCCAACCTCACTCCCTTCAAAGTAACCCCAGTACCTGTTGGTTCCCTACGCTGTACATAAGCGGAGCTACGTGGTCGCCGCTGAGGCGGGCTGCCTTTCACATGCCTTTGGTGAGCCTCAGGGGGCAGGAAACCTCACCACATCACCTACTGATCGCTCCACCGCTGATAGCTCTAAGGCTGAAACAAAGACCGACCTCCGGCCCCCTTTACATTGAGCTACGGGCTGCTACAGTTTGGTTTTTTTTCCCGTGCCTCAGGGCCTTGGCCATCTCCTCCCAGCGTTCTTCCATTGTGGGGAGGTTCGTTGGTCAGTCACGGTCTTGGATTCTTGAGTATAAAAAGTTTGTCTGTCCCTATGGAGAAATTATGATATTCTGGGTTTGCAGTTTTGAGAAACGAGCCTTTGTTCAGTAAACTATACCCTGAAGCAGGTTGCAACATTCTGATTGGGCAGTTGAGTAGCCAATGAATTAGCTTGCTGGTATAGGCGACTTCTCGCCGACCACCAGAAGGTAGGGAACGAGCCCTAGCAACAACTGGCGCATGCGCAGGGGACTGCGCGGGAAACCTGGTGGTGGATAGGAACCTAAAGAGGAGAGAAGCCCTAGCAACAACTGGCGCATGCGCAGGGGACTTCGCGGGAAACCTGGTGGTAGATGGGTGGGAGGCGACCCTTTAGCAACAACTGGCGCGCGCCCGGGGCCTGCGCGGGAAAACCAGGGGCAACAGTAAAAAAGCTCCAATTCAAACAGGGATGGTGTGTGCCGTTGGTGGAGTAGAGACTCCCTGGCTGTCCAGCACTGCTTTGTCTATTGTTGCCTGCTTGATTAATAAAATTTATAATTGGATTACTCTGTTTCTGACCCATTATTGGGAAACACACAATCACATAGTGCTTATATTGCTTCCAAATGAACACAAAAATTGCTTCCTTTTCATGGAGACTTCTAAGTATGCATGTGGCATTTCATCAGACTTAACTTTGACATGCTTCTTAAGGAATAACCTATTGTGGCAAATCTATAGAATGCTGTTTTCTATAGAGCTATAGAAACAGCAAAATGCTCACTGGAACTAAAAATAATGCACAGTAAAGAAAAATATCCTCTGTTCAGATTAATTAGGAAACTTGCTAACATCTGAAGGCAGTAGTGGGGGTTTTGGAATAGGTAACACCTGTCTTCATTGAAAACTGTAAAACCAAAAAGTATCTAATTATTATTCTCTTGATCCTACCAATTTGTTTTTAGATACCCATTTTCTGTATCTAATGGCAGCAAGTGTCATTATCTTCCATAAACATTCATACCATCTCTCCTCTATTGAATGTTGCCGGTGTCTGTATTTGCTTTCAGCTCATAAGAACCTTTCCTCCCCTGCTCAATGTTTCTGTTTCTCTTGCATTACCTAACAAGGTTGGAATCACAATTACATTCTTTCCATAAGTGTCCATTGAATTCTTAATCTACGGTATTCAGATTTTTTGAAGGTCAGAAAGTCTATAGAAATATTGACTTTATGAATATATTCATGAGTGGGTTTTGTGACAAACTTTCATTTAAAAATCATTTCTCCTTAACTCTACACTACAGGAGAATATCTGTTTTGAAAGAATGTGTCTGCAGTCGTATCCAAATGGACAACAGCAAAGAAAAATGTGGACTATGCCTAAAATGCAAAAGGTGAGAGAACTGAGTATCAGTATAGCTTATGACAATAAAACTGCACAATATAGCATGGGATTTAACCATACCGCCCCACTGTTGCTAAAAAAATCCTGGTATCTTCTAGTCAAGTAAAGATAACTCATTTGCAATGCACTGAAATGGCAGGGTTTTTGGTTATGTTTTGTTGGTTTTTTTTTTTTTGAGAGCATGAAATTCATCGTGTATTTTTATTCCTGTTAAGCACAGAGCTCAACTAGTTTGGGGAGCAAAACAGATGCAAGCTTATTTTCTATTTTTTAGAAAGAATAGCTTCCCTGCTGTCATTCCCAAGTTAAAGACTAATTAGACTTATGGAGATATTTTCAGGAAGATGAACATAAAATGTAGGATCCGGATCCTGAGAAACACTGAAAAATTGCGATGTCAGTAAAGCTGATGCCGGTGATAGGGAATTTGCTTATTTATTTATTCCCCCCTCTGGGCCCAATTTCATCTTCCCTGCAATGGTGCCCATGCTGAGACAAAAAATAAAAGTTCAAATATAATCTGTTAAATATTGACAATTTCAAGGCAGGTTAGATACTTAGCCTTGCAAGCATATGGACTTTTTTTTTTTCTTTCTTTCCCAAAACGTGAGAATTATTCCCCACCTCGCAAATAGGGGTTTTTTATGCTTTAGGAGTTAGCATTGAGATATTGTATCATTACAAAATAGAAACTATCAGCCTCTGTTATATTTCTGGCAAAAAGCATTTTCAAGCTTTTTTTTTCCTTCTATTCCTAGTATAAAGCTTGTGATTGAGGCAGAGGTTGTACTGATACTGCTACAGTCTTAAAAGACTTTGCAGAAAATTGAAAATCAAATCAAACAAGTCATTTCAGGGATAAGTATTGTATAGGTTAATTACCATATAAAGTTGGAAGAGGGCATTAATTCTAATATAATCGGACTTCCAGCATACAAAAATGTATTTCCCATGCTTACATGTTGCATTTTTGCTGTAGTGAGCATTCCACAAAATACATCTTTCAGAAAGGTCTCTGCCTCAAATCCTGGTGTGGGTTTTTGTGATTTTGCCTCAGTGATTAACATCTTATTAACACCTTAGCATTGTTTCCAGTTTTGTCTAGCTTCTAGCCAGTGAATTTTTTTGTTCTATCTCTCTACTTACCTAAGGATGGTTTCAGAATTTGCATTTTCTCTGCAAGTATTTTTCAGCTTCAACAGAATACTCATGGTACTTTTCAACTTCTCTTTGGAAAAGTAGACTAATCTCTTTTAGATGCCTTACTAAGCCACAACTTTTTCAACAGAAATTTTACAACTTTTCTTTCTTTCTCTTGTATTTCAACATACTATCAGAACTCTGTTTTATTCACATAATTGCAAAATTCATAATGTTCATACAAAATGGGGCTGGGAAGATACTAGACAAAGTTGTCTGGTTCATCCCCTACTCGAGAGCAGGATCAGCTGTACATACTTGTGATCCAGGTTTATATAACTTGTTCTCAAAAACTTCCACCACTGAAGAGCCTATAACCTCTCTAGGCAATCTACTCTAATGCTCAACTCTTTTTACCACTAGAAATTGGATTTACTAACTAAAATGGAACACCAGATAAGACCTTCCTAATGTTGAACAGAGCATAAGGATTACTCTACAGTCTCGTTATCCCTTACAGTAGCATATTTGATTTTTTACAACACCAGAGCCCTTCACTCAACTTCATCTTAAAATTCACAGTAGGCTCTGAAACTCTTTTCTGTAAAATTAATATTTAGCCAGTAGTTTCCCTCCTTGTATTTGTTCAGATGACTATCCTAATATTGTTCTCTCCAGCCTTATACAAAGAAGTAAAATTACTCCATTCATATTCATTACTGCTTCTTCTGTACATTTCTAGGTCTCATCAGCAACTTTAGGTTACAACATAGCACTAAAACTGAGTTAGTTTCTTTGCCTTATGACTCCTCACCTCTCCCCAGTGGTTCAGCTTTTCAGGAATGTACGTAATCTTTCAATAAGGCGTTTATTATTCCTAGGGATGAAAGCTAGTATTCTGTAGTGCGGAGCTGTCAAAGGCAGTCAATAGTAATGTGTCTTAAATTCTACACCTCTGTAGCATTTAGGTGCATTATTCAGAATTACCATGTGTGTACCTTGCTCAGACTTATCACATACATTTCTCACATTTCTGTGCCTTACTGAGAGCTTAAAATCTTTGCCTGATGGTGGGTGCCTGCAATCTTTAAAAAATCAAAGAGAGAGACTGCGCTTAGCAAGACATTTACATACATACCCTAGATAGGGTTTGTTTTTTTTTTTTATACTGACAGAGCAATGTAGTTGGGAATGAGTTATGTCTTAGCTTTTTGGAAACATAAGAAGTATTGAAGTCTGATGCTACAAATAAATTGACATGAAGAATCTACTCTGACTTCTTCATAAGGTAATTTACAATGTCAGATGTCAAGTTGACTACTGAAAGGAATCATATGTAGTTTCTGTATAATACAGCTTGGTTTCTTGAAGAGTAGCAGATAACCGTATCTTCCCCCAACTCTCCCGAAGTTTAACACAAAACTATTTCAAATCAGATAATCTGCAAGTATATTGAAAAGTCTGTTGATAAATTGTTTGAATTGCCCTTTATCACATACTTTACATATTAAGTGCACATTTAGTGCACATTCTATGTACTAGATACAAATTAGAAATTATGTCCATCAGATATCCTAAGACATGATGGACATGATGCATCTAAAACTTTAGCAACCGGTCAAATAGAAATAGTGAGAATATGGCAAAAATGCACATTGTAGAAGGCAGTATGGGACTAGGAAGTCAGGAACAGATTCACATCCTGATAAATCACAGGAATAATACAATACTGATCAGTAACAAGACCTGGCATTTTGGAAAAGTTAACTTTTAGGAAAGAAAAAAAAGGATGAGGCTAACAACACCTGAATTAAAGACAGAATGCAGAGGAAACATTGATTAATTTTATCTGAAAGTACAAATACTATCTGGGACTTTCATTCCTGTTAAGAAGGGAGAAAATGTCAGGAAAGATTTCCTTCCATCTGTAAGCTCCTTCCATAAACAGGTTCTTTAACATCATAAAAGAAACCAAGAAGGATGGAAATAAAATTTGTTAGCAGGTATATTCCGTGTGTTAAAGATTAGGTAATGTAAAAAAATAGAGCAAGGAAGCAATTTGTGAGCCAATGTCAGTCCGGTCTTCGAAAAGTGTAAAGAGGATCCAGGTAATTACAAGTCAGTCAGTCTCACCTCTGTCCCTGGAAAGGCAATAGAACAGCTTGTCCTGGATGCCATCTCCAAGCAACTGGATGAAAAGAAGGTTATGAGGAGTAGTCAGCATGGATTCACAAGGGGAGATCGTGCTCAACCAACTTTGTAGCCTTCTACGATGTCATCACCAGCTGGGTAGATCGAGGGAGAGCAGTGGATGTCATCTACCTTGACTTCAGCAAGGCTTTTGATACTGTCTCCCATGACATCCAGATAACAAAGCTGAGAAAGTGTGGGATAGATGAGTGGATGGTGAGGTACGTCAAGAACTCAGTCGGGCTGGGCCCAGAGGATGGTGATCAGTGGAGCAGAGTCAGGCTGGAGACCTGTAACTAGCGGTGTTCCCCAGGGGTTGGTGTTGGGTCCAGTCTTGTTTAACATCTTCATTGATGACCTTGATGAGGGAATAGTGTCCACCCTCAGCAAGTAGCTGATGATACAAAGCTGGGAGGAGTGGCGGACACGCAGGAATGCTGTGCTGCCATTCAGTGAGACCTGGACAGGCTGCAGAGCTGGGCAGTGAGGAACCAGGTGAGGTTCAATAAAAGCAAGTGTAGGGTCTTGCACCTGGGAAAGAAAAACTGCAGGTGTCAGGACAGGTTGGGNTTGATTAAGGGCCTGGAGCATCTCTCCTATGAGGAAAGGCTAAGTGAGCTGGGCTGTTCAGCCTTGAGAAGACTGAGAGGGGATCTGATCAATGTTTAGAAATATTTGAAGTGTGAGAGACAAAGGGAGATGGCCTTTTCAGTGACCCATGGGAACAGGACAAGGGGCAATGGTCACAAGTTGGACCACAGGACGTTCCAGACTCATGTGAGAAAGAACTTGGGTGACAGAACACTGTCACAGGCTGCCCAGGGGGGTTGTAGAGTCTCCTTCTCTGGAGATATTCAAGATCCATCTGGATCCATCTGCCTACCTTTGTGACCTGCTCTAGGGACCCTGCTTTGGTGGGGGGATTGGACTCGATGATCTCCCAAGATCCTTTCCAATGCCTACAATTCTGTGATTCTGTGAGTTAAATTAGACTTTACACAGAAAATTAAAATTAATACCAAAAATCAGTTCTTACCCAAAAAGACAAATGTGCTGTTACAGACTTGCTTGTGTTACAGATTGAAGCCAAATCGTTTGCTTCATAATGCTTATTAGCAGCTTCACAATTATTACAATGGAAATAGTTTAATTTCAAAATAATGATGATTAATAATCAATGCAAAAGTACTGTGTGCTTCTTTTTGTTCATGAGCATTCCCACCCTTTCTTGGTGGGAAAGATATAGATGTCTATATATAGATATATAGATATGCATTTATATCTTATCCATTTTCACCTAAAGGCAATATTACTCACTATTAGAAAATATGACATCAACATTGCAGTACATCCTTGTTTCAGAATACCTCATTGGAAGAACCTGCTATGGATTGGTGGCTTCTGCATGTCCACTTTTGGTCACATGAAGGACAAAATACTGGACTAGCTGGACCTATGACGTGACATAACACTACCTTCTGGTGCTTTTCTATGTCTCATATGTACAGTAACAACTTGTCAAGATGGCCACATTTTTGTCGTTTTCTGTTGCCATCTTTATGAATGAGATAATTTTTGGTATACCTACCTAGTGTCATCTTAGTGTCATCTATATTCCAGCTGTATACAACCTGAATAGTCAGGGACCCTTTCCTTCCATTTCCATCTATAAAATTCTGCAGGGTTTTTTTGGTGGGTTGGTTTTGGTGGGTTTTTGGGGGGTTGGGTTTTTGGGGTTTTTTCTTCTAAAGGTAAAGTTTCTTCAAAACCCAGCTTGAGCAGAATCACTGCTGAAACTGTCTTTTCCCCTGAGAAACTGGCAGAGATTAAACAATCTTTTGTTCAGGTAGAATCTGTGTGAGAGAGCTTTGTTTTACTATAAGGGGGGAAACTTTGTTGAACATGTAGGTTTTGTCCAGTTTTTCAGTTTGAAAGAATATTTCTGGAAGTGTAGAATTCTTTTCTTTAGCTCTTAAAAAGAGCTAAAACCTGATCTTTTCATTATTTGGTTTGTAACTTCAGAAACATTTTCTCTGAAAAAGCTCTCTCAAATACTCATACATATACATTTTTCTAATAATTCTGCATTTTTTATCAAAATGCTCCTCAGTGCTTTTGTAATACTTTTAAGTGCTACTGACATGACTGTTACTCGATAGGACACATTTTCAATAGTGAACCCAAAGGTAGTTACTTCAGTATGTATTGTCAGATCAACATTAACCCTTTGATGTTTCTAGCTTATGCAAAATGGTACTTTATGTGGCAGTGGCAACTGTGGTAAACACATGTGTACTTGTGAAAATATATTTAAAGGAAGTGAATATGCAATATTTCTCTGTATTCTAGTTCACCATGCTGTTGGTTGTGCATGTAGCCATAATCCTAACTCCACTATTTATATAGACGCTTAAAGTAATACTTTGTGAATTACTTCACTGGGCTCCAGAAGACTGCTTGCAGTGAAAAAGCTGAAGGCTCCAATCCTGCAATTGTTTTTCCACTTGTTTATAAATGCACGAATGATGATTCCCACATGACAAAATAGGACTGATGAAAATGAGAATTCATCTCTCCCATCCAAAATTAAAAATATTTCAGAAAAATTTTGAAAAAGAAAAATTAATTAGTTCCAAATTACATCAGCTATGAAAAAGTCCATAATTTGAACACTTTTAATTTTGGGAAAAGCAGATCTCTTTCTTCAACCTAAAGGAGCAGTTTTGCAGTGCCTGATGGCCCTAATACGATAGTAGGTATTGCACTGATTAGTATGAGTTCTATCAGAAGAGGGTTAAAGAATCACTGCTGTGGTTTAACCCCAGCCAGCACCTAAGCACCACTCATCCACTCTTGCTCACTCTGGCCAGTCATGGTGGGGGAGAGAATCAGAAACATAAAAGTTAGAAAAGTAATGGGTTGAAATAAAGACAGATTAATAGATAGAGCAAAAGCCAGGTACAGAAGTAAAGCAAGCCAAGGAATTAATTCACTTCTGATGGGCAGGCAGGTGTTCATCTGTCTCCAGGAGAGCAAGGCTTTCATCCTGCATCCCCATCATGCATAACAGTTACATAGCAAGACAAACACCAGATGTATCCCTTTCTTGTTCTTCCCCCAGATTTATATGCTGAGCATATATGCTCATTTTATGGTATGGAATACCCCTTTGGTCAGTTGGGGTCAGCTGTCCTGGCTGTGTCCCCTTCCAACTCCTTGTGCACCCCCAGCTCACTGGTGGGGTAGTGTAAAAGGCAGAAAAGGCCCTGACTCTGTGTGAGCACTGCTCAGCAGTGACTACAACGTCCCTGTGTTATCAGCACTGTTTCCAGTGCGAAACAGAAACATAAACTCATGCTACCTACTGTGAAGAAAATTCACAGCTGAAACCAGCTGAAACAGGCAGAAAGACAAATTTTAAAAATACGCATATAAAGACAATACTTCTAATGAAGTCAGTAAGAACAATCATACTACATAATATTGCATAATATTGGCCTTTGAATTAATGCACAGATATATTACATTGGATATTATATTGTTCTATATTACGTTAACTGGGTTTTGAATTAATGTACAGATTTGTACTGGGGCCAGTATTATTTAATGACATTGTGACATTGACAGTGAGGTTGAGTGCACCCTCAGCAAGTTCTCAGATGACACCAAGCTGAGCAGTGCAGTTGACATGCTGGAAGGATGGGATGTCATCCAGAGGGACCTGAACAAGCTGGAGAAGTGGGCCCATGTGAACCTCATGAGATTTAGCAAGGCCAAGTATTAAGGTTTTGCACCTGAGTCACGGAAATCCTTGTCACTAGTACAGGCAGGGACGTGATGAGATAGAGGGCAGCCCTGTGGAGAAGGGAGCTCTTAGGGGTGCTGGTGGATGAGAAGCTTGACATGAGCCAACAATGCACGCTCACAGCCCAGAAGGCCAACCATATCCTGGGCTGCATCAAAAGAAGCATGTCCAGCAGGTCAAGAGAGGGGATTCTACCCCTCTACTCTTCTTTTGTGAGACCCCAGCTGGTGTACTGAGTCCTCAACATAGGAAGGACATGGAACTGTTGGAACTGGTCCAGAGAAGGGCCATAAAGATGATCAGAGCGCTGGAGCATCTCCTACGAAGACAGGCTGAAAGAGTTGGGGCTGTTTAGCCTGGAGAAGTAAAGGCTCGAGCCTTTACTTATAGCAGCATTCCAGTACCTGAAGGGGGCCTATAGGAAAGCTGGGGAGAGACTTTTTAAAAGAGTGTGTAGTGATAGGTTGAGGGGGAATGGCTTTAAGTTGGAAGGGAGTAGATTTAGATTGGACATTAGGAAGAAGTTCTTCACTCTGAGGGTGGTGAGGCACTGGAACAGATTGCCCAGGAAAGTCATGGCTGCCCCCTCCTTGGAGGTGTTCAAGGCCAGGTTGGATGAGGCTTTGAGCATCCTGGTCTAGTGAGAAGTGTCCCTGCCCATGGCAGGAGGTTTGAAACTTGATGATCTTCCTTTCCCGCCCAAATTATTCTATGATTCTATGATTTAAAATTACTAAGAAGAGTATATAACCGTCTACACATTACATCTTCATTTCTTCTGTAAATATTTATTATTATTAACAGAAATTACTGGAACAGGGGGCAAGTGGTCTAATTTACATTTAGATACAATCTTTGAGGAAAATGAATCACCCATATTTATGACAGAGCAATGTAATAATACTGTATCCAATTGGTGTCTCACTAATGGTCTCATTAAATTAGTTGCATTCAGAATGTCCAATTTAGAGTATTCACAATTTTTCATCTCACATCTTGCTTAGCAGATATTTGTGAATTTTCTTCTAGTTCAAAGTTATTTTTGTAAACACTAAAATATAAATATCTTTCTTGTTTGTATTTTAGTTGTCTTCTACTTAAAAATTACTTCCTTGTAGAATTTTGTGATTTCTCCAATATAGGCAACAAATTTATTTATAAATCTTGAAATAAATAATGTGAAGAGGCTTTCCATTCTAATATGTGTAGATTTGAAAAACAATGGAAATTTTTCTTTAGTGAATGACAGTCCTTGTCAGAAACCCACCAAATAAACTGGCTGCTAAACCCTCCGGCCCCTCCCCCCCAGCCTTTCTTACTTAAACATTGCAAAGAAATTAGAGAGCCAAGGAGTTTTAAGATTCTGGGATGGTGACCCTTTGGTAGTATAAACCTCTATAGTGATTTAAAGGCAGACATGAATGTTACAGCAGCCCTCAGATGTCTCTAGCTTGCTACAGGCTAGAGCACATATCTGCTCCTGTGACTGGACTACACACAGTAAAAAATCTCGAGATCCTGTAATTTTGTCTAACCAAAGTTATGTCCACAATCCTCTGACTTCATTATCTGTAGACTTTATACTCCCAGGGAAGGATCTTCAGGGATTGGCAGAGTCACTGTTGATTTGATGTGTACAGATTCTCTAGGATCATGAGCTGACAGTAGAAGAAACCAATGTGTCATGCAATTAGTAGTTTGTATGATCAAGTTGGAAGATTATTTATCAGCACTGCTTTTTCAGATTTGGTTGTGGGTTGTTTTTTTTTTACAAGCACGGGGAGATACTACTGCATTAGTTGCATTCAGGTCACAGTTTTAAGTCAGTGTCTTGTGGAGCAGGGAGGAGGAAAGATAGATTGAGATACTTTTTTAACTCAGTTATGGATTCTGATGTAGTCACATAATTCCAAGACAAACTGCATAGCTAGATACACAGGTGGTAAAATCAGCATTGTCATGTCAAAATTTCCTTTCATCCAGGTTGCAATTTTCAGTTACATGATAGGCTTCCTTTTTGGAAAATCTTAACTGCAGTGACCCTGTAGACAGAAGATGGGAAGAGCAGTGTCCTGTGCTTGCTGGAGCAAACTGTTCCTGAAAACTTGGAGATTATTTAAGTTTATCTGAAATTTTCAATGTTATGGATTTTTTCTAGCACCAGGGATAGACTGTAGGTTTTGAGAATTAATTTGAAGACTTAGGAGACTCTTTTTGTGGATCTAGACCTTATTAGAATAGTTTCAGAAAGATACCTCACTAACTGATTTCAAGTGCAACCAGTTAGCAATTTACATTTCATTTTTGTGTTTGATATTGACTTTGCAAAAACTTAAATCCACATTTGAAAAAAGATTCCAACTGTGTTGCGGAATATATCCATAAGATGATAAACATGTCCAGGAAAGTCATTCTTCCCATTTCTTACACATGTGAGATTGCATCTGGAGTACTATGTTTTGAGCTTCCCAGCATACAAAAGATATTAATGTGATTAATTAAAACCACCAACATGGTCAGGGTCTAGAGTACATAACATATAAAAAGAAGTAGAGGAAACATGGTCTGCTCAGTATAAAAAAGAAAAAAGCTCTAAGGAGACCTTGGTCCTTACACTGTCTCAGTCAAAGGATATGGAGAAGACAGAGCCAGACTTTTCACAAAAGGTGCATGATAAGACAATGAGACACACTAGACAGAAGTTGGAAAAAGCAAATTTACAATTAAATATAAGGAGGATATTCTCTGCAATTCCAAAAAATGGAATTCTGTAAAAGAATCATGTAAAACTATATGGAGCAAGCAGGTTTTAGGTTCCATACACATAGTTTACTAGATACATTTCAACTGAAATACACAAAACCACCAGTTCATTTTCTATCAAAGACATGCTTGGTGTTAGTACAAAGAAAAGATTTATTATTTTCATTAGTGTTCTTGTGAAGAGCATTTCATGAGGAGCTTCTTTTTTGTTCTGTTCAATGCTGTTCATTACCTTCAATTCAATCAAGTGGCTCATAAAACAAGGCAGATGAGTGGAATTTCTTTTATTTATTCCTGACCGAGCAGGTGTCAAGTGTGGGAATCTAACTCATTTCATTGTTGCAGAGAGTTACAGCATGGTTGAGTCACTGAAATGAGGAAATCAGAGCAAGAAGAGTTAAAGAGGAGTAAAAGCTTTTTTTTTCCAATCACTGAAAATGGGTCTCATTAGGTGAGCTGCATAATGGAAATCTCTTGGCGATTTTCTTACTGTTGAAGACAGTAGACACAATGGCTCTGGCTGCATGTGCAGCCTTTCAGAGACAGATTTTGTACACAGTATGTAGACAGCTTTAAAAATGCTTGTAGTCTATCAGTGTCCTCTGGGCTTGCCAATAATGTTAGGCACATATGTTGATGATGGCAATACAGAACCCAACAACTGGTCCTCTGTTGCATAACATGTTGTGGAATGATCACATCTTCACTGTTAAACGTGCGATGTATAATCTTTTAGCTGGATAGTTTAAAGGTATAAGCTGAAACTTGAAATGTCATGTTAGATAAATGGGGAGCTTTGCTGGTACTGATTCAGATCTGTAGAATTTCTGATATCTCCCATGTTTGCCCATGATGGTTTGTCTAAAATTTATATTCTCTACCACAGTATTTTTTCAAAATTAATTAATTACACAAGTAATCATAAAAGCCTCCAGTAAACTCCAGGACAGGCATTCTCAGAGAGGGGACAACCTCAGTGGCCAGATGAGACCAATTTTTTTTGGCCATACCACAAATTTATCAAGACAGGAGAACAATCCTACTGAAAGATAATCCAGGTTGGGACCTGGAGGATATGAATTTGATCCCATCAGTCAAACATTTCCCATTAGAAATGTTTTAAGTCATTATTGAAGTGTTTTTATGTTAGAGCAATTTCTGAAACTATCGTAGACTGGAACCTGTTCTGTATTTTTTGTCGGAGGGCTGTACATATTAATGCTCTGAACACTTTCTAAAAATTGGTCCCCAAGTAGGTGGAGCTATTTCCCAGCACATATGTCTAAATAAACAACAGTAATTTTTATTCATGCAGCATTTCTTTCTAAGTCTCTGTTCACCTTCTACTAGTTCTGAAAAACTTTCTGAGACTTATATTGCTTGATACCTAAAAGAAGGATGTTTTATCACTTCTTTTAAAGGAGTACAAGTCCTTTGCAACATATGTGTTTTGTATTGTAAATACAAATTGAGGAAATAATTGAGAACCCTGGGTTCAGTTGAGAATTGAATCAGGATTTATCCCACAGTCCTTTCTGAAGAAAAAAACTGTAGTGGTTTGAAATATAGTTTTCTCCAGGTTGGACAGAAAATCTGAAAATGTAAATGTAATTACAGACCAAAAGCACTATTTAAACTGAAAGAGGCAAGATTTATGTTAGATATATAGGAAGAAATTCGTTATGATGAGGGTGGTGAGGTCCTGGCACAGGTTGCCCAGGGAAGCTGTGGCTGCCCCTCCCTGGCAGTGTTCAAGGCCAGGTTGGATGGGGCTTTGGGCAACCTGGTCTAGTGGAGGGTGTCACACAGTATAAGAATACAGGTGGTCATCAGTGACAGTTACCATCATTCAGGAATTATTCATTTCTATGCTAGTGAACAACTGTACTCTTTTGAGCTTTTTTGTATGATAATTTAATAAGTGCTGATTTTCTAATGGTTCACATTGTGCTACTTATCCAGCATTCAAGAGAGACCCTTAGTATTCAATCACATTAATTCCTTCTCCCTCACTATTTTTTCTTATGTTAAGCTGATATAAAGTTGATATCCTCCCTGTATGCTAATACATCTCATTCTCCTTGAAATCTTTTAACTTGTGTAATGCCTTTCCTCCACTGTTTGAAGATAATTCATTACTTTCTGACTTTAAAAATCTAGGAACTGAAACAAGCTTATAGACTTTACCTTTGAGGTCTGATTCATTTTCCCTTTTATCTTTCCTTTCCTTTTTTTTTTTTTTTTCTTTTAATGGCCTTTTCAGCAATATGGTAATCTTTCCAGAAGGGTATTTTGGCGTTATAATCCTTTTTATACTCACATTCTTTTTTAACTAGTGGACTAGTTCAGGCAACAGAATTTTTTTTTTTTTTTTGTATTTTTGAAAAGTAGAATCAAAGTACTAATCTCAAAATCTCTACTCTCTAAGTTTAGCTTCATCAAAACACATATATTTAACCTGTTCAAGAAACCCTTTAGATTGCCTGATTTTTGTATTTAGAGCTTAATTACATCCTCCCTCTGCCTCTTTTCATTAGCAGGGAAAGTATGAGCAGTGATAATCCAGTACAGCCCAAACATTAAGGGATACATTACACCTTATATTGGAGGGTGGGATTAGGGGTAGTAATCCCTAATTTGCTATGTGTCTTGTATGTATTACTGTCCTTCCAGTTCTACTCACTGTTCACATTTGGAACAGAAATAGGACATATAAAATGGATTGTGTAAAAAGTACCCCCGAGGTCTGCTTGAAACATGTTTTCCCTAACAGAGGAGTAAAAGGAAAGACTCTATGACCTGCTAGAAATAGGAGGTTGTAATTTTCAGAACTGTTGCCTGTAACCACTCTCTTCAGAAAATTCAGATAGAATGTGTTCCATCCACTAGATGTAACAAGAGTTATTACTGTTCAGTTTGTTTCTCACAAGTCTCACTAAAATTATTACAAAATGTCTCAAGTTCATTTAATCATTAACTGAAAAGGTAATGCTTTTATTTTTAAAATCAGAGCATGCCCTACAGTTCCTTGGAAGCAAGGCAAAAGAGAAATATAACTTTGGGAATATTTCTAGAAGTTACGCCCCAAAATGAACCTTATATCTCATCTGTCTATGTATTTATTTTCTAAGTATGTTAATCTTACTAGTCACTACATGAAAACATTATTTCCAGCATCAGACCACTTTTACAAAATTACTTTGATGAATATTGCCGTATTATGTTAACCTTGTATTTCATCACTAACCGTGATTTTTGAGAAATACTCTATATGTCATATTTTTTCACAAATAAACAAGATATTTTTAATAATAATTCCATATAAATAGACAATTTTCTAGTATCAGCCCCACCTCCACTAGTATTTTACTAATGTCGACTCCGCCGTGACACATCTAGACTGGTATAACTTAATCAATAACCTGACTTTTAATTCCTGAGTTAGATTCAGCTCCCAAAGTTTGCGAGAGGAATATATGTCCATACTTTGCCTCATAGTGATAAGATGAACTAGTATGTGTTGTGACACATTCAGATTTTATTCTTCTGTCTGTCTTGCACATTTCTCTCTTTACTCTGAAGATCACTGGAAAGCTTGTTCTGTCAACGGTTATTTTACCTAGCAAGGGTCACCACAGAAAGTAGCTCCCAAAGACATGATCAGGGTTCTGTGGATAGGAAATCTCCTCAGAGTTCACTAGTCTGTGACATAAATGGGAAAGATAATAGGCTGTAGTATCTCAGGTCTGCTGAGAGGAAGCAGAATAAGCTCACTTTTCATTGCTAGCCAATGACAACAAGTAGGTCCATGTAAACTCTACATTAGGAGTGTAATTCAGAAGATCAATTATCTCAGCATAGAAAATTTGCTCACAGTCAGAGTGCCTAATATGCCCAGAGTTCATGTTATATTATGTAGCTCTTTATACTGTTACTTTTCTGTTGCATGAATTAATGTGCCATGAGTCAACAGCAGTTGTGATATGTGCACTTCCAACCCAGAAATCCAACCATATCCTGGGCTGCAGCAAAAGAAGTGTGGGCAGCAGGCTGAGGGAAGAGATTCTACCGCTCTATGCTGCTCTGGTGAGACCCCCACCTGCAGTACTGCATCCAGCTCTGGGGTCCCCAGTACAGGGAAGACATAGAGCTGTTGGAGTGAGTCCAGAGGAGGGCCACGAAGACGATGAGGGGGCTGGAGGCTGGCTGAGAGAGTTGTGCCTGTTTATTCAGAAGAACCTTATGGTCTTTAAGGTTCCTTCCAACCCAAACCATTTGATGATTCTATGATTTGGTATGAAAGGGAAGAAAATGTGTTTATATACATTCTTCCTCTCCAACCCATTTATTACACATCTGCCCCTGAAGATGTTTGTAATTAATTGATAAGAATGGCAAATAACAAATGTCATGAAGATTTTATTATAGTGTGTATGAGTATTAATTGTTGCAAATTTACTAACCCTAAAGCACATTACGTCTGGAAAGGTTTATTTTATCTGTTCTATATTTATGAGTACGGTCTCGTCTTAGCAAACAAAAATATCTTTTGAATATAAATTTTAGCACTGAGATTCTATCTCAAGCTGGCCTTAAATGCTATACTAGGGAATATTTTATTCATTATTAGTTGAATTAAAATTATATCCACGTGATTTAGCTTGCTCTTGGCCTTTTTAATTACTGTACTGGTAATTCCCTGGACTCCCATCTATGTTTCACCTGAGAATCCATTAGTTAACACCTTCCTCTTCCCCGTTTCATTTACCAATGTTATAGACACTAGCTTTGCCCAATTTGTGATAAAAGTCTAGACATCTGCACCCGCCTGAAAAATGAGGCTCAGTGACATTTATAGAACAAATTAGAAAAGCAGTGTAAATGCATAGAAGGCTTAAACTCTTGCCTGAAATGGGTTAATTAATATGTTAATTCAAGAGAAATACGTTGTCACAGTAAGAGGTAATGCTGAAGGGAATGTTTTCTTTTAACTTGAGTTTTTCAGCATGCAAAGGAGTTTTGTATATAGCAGAAACCTTTTACAAGGTGTAATACACTTCACTGTCCGTTACGCCCTAAGCCACAGATACCGGTATTATATCCCTCTTGATGGCACAGCAGAGGACAAGTTCAGCAGAGACAATAGTTCTCCAACTCTTGCTCATGTCATGCCAGTAGAAAAGAGGGACTCTTTGCAGCCTTCATACACACATGAGATATTACAAGGGAGTTTTCTCGATGTCAGTCTCCTTATGGTTTGGAGTCCCTAATTCTTCTATGGCGTATATTCTGGTGCAGCATGTGTAAAGTGCCAAGGACAATTATTCTCTACAACAATGAGCTCCTAGGAACTTTACTTAGATAATAAAGAAAAATCACTCAACTATATGCTACTAGAAGTTGCAGATAATATGCAATTCATAATAATATTGCAAAGTTAAACAAAAAAAAATGTAAAAGAAGAATCTATTAAAATAATCAGCCTAAACTGATATCTCCTGGATGCACCATTTACTTTCAACCAGTTACTTCTCTGGTGACTTGTTAACTAATGGGGCAGAACTTGTCTTCCATTTCTTTTTTGCTTCCTGGGAAAAAACTTTTTACAGCCTTTGTCTGTCATAAGCTTTGGACAGGACACAATACTTTTCAGCAGTAGATGAGAAAGCATGTGAACTTGCAACCTGGAATGTAAAACAGCAAAACTGTTTTTCATGCAAAGCTACAAGAGGAGCACCAGTCCTGGGAGTGCAATAAAATTGAAATATCAAAGGCATAGAGTTCAACAGTCTAAGGATCCCTGAACAAAACTTGAAGATCTTTTTTTAAAAAGAGGTTGTCTGTTTGACGGAATCAAGGATGATGTTCCAAAAATGCAGAAAATTGTAAGCCCTTGCAAATGGTGATTTTGAAACCTGTAACAAGCTGAAAGGATAAGGTATGTGATCTGTGGCTCTAATGAGGTGAAACCTGGAATACACCAGTTACCCGAAATGCACTACTTCCCAGAATCATCTACATGGACCACAGAGGAGCTGTGCTGTATTTCAGTTTGTGATCAAGATAGGAACTGGGGTCTTGAAGAATATCATGATTATCCCTATCTATAAGTCTAGGTGCAGCAATATTTTTAATGGACATAGAACTAAGCCTTGCAGAACAACCATGAGAGGGCACTTGTAAAAAGGGGGATATACAAAGCAAGCTACACATCTAGAAAGAGAAGGAGGAGAGGCTTGATTTAGATCTGTGTGAGCCTGAAATCTATGCCTCGCAGTAAATAAACATGTCATAAGTTCTGGACCTCTGCAGAACGCAGTGATGATCTGTGCCACACTGTCTACAGATAAGTGCCACATCTGTGCCATTTACCAGGCTTTAGAACAGGCTGCCTACGGAGGTGATTGAGTCACCATCCCTGGATGCATTGAAAAGATGGACAAACGAGGTGCTTAGGGATACGGTTTAGTAGAGGACAGGTAGGATTGGACTCGATGATCTCAAAGGTTTTTTTCAAATCTAGCAATTTTGTAAAAGAATATTTAATTACAACAGTGGCTGTACTTGGCAGAGAAGCAGTTGGGACTGTCTTACCACTGAAACGGACATTTCCATGCTTCTGAATGTGTGATGAATGATACCCTGACCCAAAAAAGTTCTGGTTTTGCTACTATTTTAATTTACTGTTTTTCCAATATGCTCAAATAAGTTATTGTGTGTTGAATTGCTCATGAGAATTGTCAGGTATTTTGAGCCTTGGGGCTTTACAGAAAGGAATAAACATGTAAAGCATCTCACATGATTTTATTTGCACTCCAGAGGATGTTGAGTAACAGTTTCTAAACAAACAAACTGATTTTTTTTTTCTGTATGAACATTTAGGTGCTCTTATACAAAACTCATCTCTGAAGTATTATTTTATTTTTCCTTGTAGTGTTTTCAAATCCCCCACACGGTGCATAGGCAGAACTCCAGAACAGATGCTTAGTCACCCCATCCTAGATTATGCTGTGTTCCTCCCTGATGGTTTCTCAGCTGAGTTTTTATAATGGCAAAGACTTTCTTCTACTTCTACACAGATCTTTAGAGTGCTTCTTCAAGCAGCAGGTAAGCAACATAAATATTTGCTGTCCTGTTATATGAAGAGCATCACAGTAGTTTTCCATAATGCAATAATCCTTTCTCAATAAGGTAATTGTCTTCAGGTTTATTCACCAAGGAGCTAGGTTACTGCCTGACAAAGCAATACCGTTTTATTGAATAAGCATGGTGTTTCCAAAATAGCTTTCAGACATTCCCTGAAATAGCTTCATTAGAAATATAACCAATCCCTTTTTGACAGCCTTGCTGTTTTAACTGCTTATACAGCTGCTGGTAATGCTACTTCTACCTTTGAAATACTTTTCTAACGTAATGCGATTTTTACATATTTGCAGTATCATGATCTTGCTTGAGTAAATGGTACTTGTCAGTTCTCTGACTCAGTCCTATTTGAAAGACATGTTTTCCAATTTTATCAGTGTGAAAGGCTGGGAGCAGAAAGACCTGATGACTCCTTGACCCTCTTTACTTTAGCAGTGAGAGTAGAAACTCTGTGGAAGATATTGTTCTTGTTGGGCTGTGATACAACTCAGCTACAAAGAGTAATAAAAAGTTGTCATAGGTCCTTTCTTCTGCAGTCTCATTCATATTCCACTGTAAGGGCAGGTCCTGGTCTTTCTATTTACAACCTCTACTCAGTTCTGGAGATTGCCCAACCATCATTTGTCACATCTGGAGTATTGTTTCATACTAAGCCCACTGAGTATGTTCATAGGTTTCTCTATCACTACATACCAGCTCTAGAACTGGCTTACATTCTGGTTAACAATTCCCCTGGTGAGCTGTAAAAAATGCACAAAATTATTATTCAGAGAGAATACTTTCTTCTGAGTAATTCTAAGTCATATACAAAATGTCTAGTAGCTAATGTTACAAACACATAGGTATTTCTCACATAGCCATATGGATTAAAAGGTATTGAAAAGTCATCAGCATCAGTTCCCAGTTGAAGCTCTTTTATGTTTCAATATAAAAGTAGTCTGGAACAGCAAATGGCTTTTTAAGGCAGCCATGATACTTCCTGTTTTGTGCACAGGCCATTTAATGACTCTCACATATCTTCCTTTGTGTTAGCAGCATATAAATTCAATTATACCAACATACTAATATGTTTTCCAATAAATTTTGTAAACAGTTCTTATAATGAAAATCCATCACAGATCACAAGAGAGTGAGCACAGACATTTCAAAGTGCATTATTTTGTCTGCATAACTGCATATAGGTTACATATTAGCAAGGTTATTGAAGGCTGGGGTAATGATTTTTGCATTCTAACTGGCAATGTCTTGTGTATACTGCTACCTCATTCTTGTTAGTTATGTCATGAACTGTATAAGCATAATCTAAAGTAGGTAAGGTTTCTGAAAGCTTGAAAGACTAACTATTTAGAAAAGCAAAAGAAATAGAATCTCTTGCTTAGCTAATTCTTTTGCACAAAGGTTAATCTATTCAGCACAGAAACTCAGAATGCCTTAGCCTTGGTACCGTAAAAAGTACAAGGGAAATATGAATTATTCTAGTGAAACATGAAGTCACTAGTAATCCCTTAGAAACTTGTTTGGCTAATATGCAGTCACACTTTTGATTTTTTAAGAACAAGTGATACAATTCATTGGACCAGCTGGTACACTTGGGGAAAAAAAAAAAGAATAAACTCTTAGCAGAGGTATGAAGCAGATTCAAACAATTCCAGCTAAGGTAGAGTGGAAGAAACATTTTCAATTGCATTTGGTTAAGTAACCAGGCTACTTTGAAAAAATAGGATGGTTCTTGGAGGAGATTAGTAGCAGGAGAAGAGGTGATAAAATCCTTAGCCTTGTGAGAAAGAGGGAGAAACAGGCAGTTAGTCACTCTGAGACCAAAGCATTGTATGGCTTTTTTTCCCCAAAAAAATCTATTTCCCCATCATTCTATTAAAGATATTACCTCCCTCTGGAAACTTACCTCACTTATATCCCTAGACTATTACAGCTGCAACAGCACTACACTTCTGATTGATGGCTTAGTGCACAGAAGACGCATCTGTCATTTGCTCTTTGGCAGATATTAAAAACCAGTAAAGCTGTAGAAATATCCTCCTGAAGGTGGGCACCTGATAAAACCTAATATAAATCAGAGCTCAGAACCCGAGGTTTTTTCAAGCATTATGATCTCCTACCAGAATAATCCTACTCTTCTTCAGCTTCGGGGAAAATAAAACATGCCCAGATATAAAACAGGGAGTTAGTGTTATCTCAGAACAAAATATGTTAACCAGCAATTTTGGCATACGTTGTATGAGTATATAAAATTAGACCCTAAAGATTTCAGTCAGTGAAGGAATTAATTTCCTAAATTGGTGCTGAAATAAAAAAAAAAAAGATACATAAATCCAAAACTGAGATCCCGAATCCCTTTGCTTATGTTGCTTAGCGCTGGAAGTCCTTTTCCAATAACTTCATTAGTGAGGGTTTTTATCAAGAAAGCAACTCTTGATGTGTTTTTTAAAAATTCTTTCTGCTAGAATGGGGGCTGAACCTGGATTTTCCATTTCTAGGAGAGTGTTCCAGTCATAAGGCCATTGTAGGTCCATCATCATAAGGTTTATATCTCTATCTGCAGAATAAGTTTCCTACCTGTAGTTTTACATCAGACAACTCCACTACAGTCTTGGAAGAAGACAGCAATTTAGAGACATTCCTGTACTTGATGTTTCTTTCTGCTTTGATCTAAGCCATTGCTAATTAGTGCTATGAAATCTTGCCCTCTTACTCCTCCCTTATAAATTGCCTTTCATTGGTACAATTTTCTGAAGACCTACTGAAGAGTACCAGTCTATAAAAAGTAGCACGTGTTATTCTTTCAGTACATATTTTAAAATAAAGCTTCTGTAATAAAGGTTAAAGCAGGGTTTTTTTAAGCCTGTAGAGATATTCATTGCAGACTTGATGCTTTGCTTATGCAAGACAGCAAGTTCCTATTGATTTTGGTGGAGCTCAAGAATAATGTGCTAGCTCACTAGCTACATCTCCAGTATTGGTATAGATTTTGAATATGATGTTAGCAGGAGAGAAGAGAGAATGATTCACTCATGTGAGAGGTTTAGGTTACATTCCTATTAATTAGGCTTCCATTTGTCCCATTGAAGGCCACACCAAAAATCTATGCGTGGGCTCAGGAGACGTAAATAAAAGTTATGTCCACTTTTCATTCATTGCCCTTGGACAGTGAGCAAGCACACAAGAACTTGGAGATACAGATATATGAAGAAAAGAAGGATTCAAGTAAAGACCACAAATGACCAAGAAAAAATACACCTATGCTAAGAAATTTCAGGACCAAATAGGATAGTACATTGCTTTGCTAGATACACTATTAAAAGCCGTGGAACTCTCCAGTTTACCCCTGTATTGTTCCAAAAGCACCTTATTCAAAACATATTCAGCTTCACCTTCCCAAGAATCCTCCCATCACTTAATGCTTGGTTCTAAAGGCAATTCACAGTTCTCAAAAGCAAGCAAGCAAACAAGAACAGGAACAACAAAAACACATGAAAGATTTAGGTGGTTTATTTAATCTTAAACGCACCTATATAACTTATTATGAATCACCCTCTATTTAAACTTTCATAATCTTCACATTCTCGGTCATGAAGCAGCTGAACTCTACAGAAACCAGACGAGTATTGGAATTCCTTTCAGCTGGTGTTGATTCTGTAGATCATTCCAGACTTATGATATGTGATACAGTCAATCAGTCAAGCTGCTTGAGCAATCTGCTCCACTCCGTCAGTGCCATATTTTGTCTATTCCACTGTCATCACTGAAGACATTTGTCTTCTTCTCAGTGCAACCCAAAATTATGGTGACTGTCATGATTTATTTTAAAAATACCATATTTTGCACAGTTTGGGTACATATGTCAGGCCTGATTATTTAATAATGTGATAGGCATAAGCTAATTGAAGGGTTTATGATAAGATATAAGTGAGTTTTACTGCAGTTGTTTTCCATGCAGATTCATACCACAAACTTCAATCAATACACAAGCATATATGGAAATTTATAAGTAGAAAACATTTAGTAAACACAACAATAATACACAGTTAGGTTCATAATGTTGTGTTTATATGCTGATTTCATGTGCCTTCAGGAAGAAAATCAATGATTACGTGGAAACTTTTTCTTGTGATTTAAAAACATAACTTCCATCCATACAACCTTTACAAAAAAAGCTGTGTAGTGTGAACAGTGATGCTATTTTTGGTCACTGGCATGATTAGAATAGATCAGAATAAAATTCAAAGCACAAATAAAAAAAAAAGCCCAAATAATTTTTCTTCCCAATATAAGTTAGATCTTAGTTCATATATAAAGAATTAAAATATTAAAATATTAAAATGTAATGCAAAGCATTCACTTATTGAATGGACTTTTTTTTTTGTTCGTTATTAGACCTGTCTTTATTAATAAGTAATTACTAAACTGAATAAGATTTAAATGAGTCTTTTAAACGTGTTACTGAATAGATTGAATGCTCTTCTAAAGCAAGGTCTTACAGGTGTTGATAGGAGAAAATTTACTTGTCAAGTCCATTTTTCATAAATCTGACATCAATTCTATATGATACATTCCAGCAATATTAGCTGCAGCTTTGCTGATTAGGAATTACTACCTACTATTTCCATAAATTACACATCATTAACAGTGACAGGCAGGCACAAGGAGCTGCTCGGTTAAAGCACAGGTCTCACATAGGTCTTGTGCTATAAGCCAGAAGAGAACTTACTTTGTAAGAATCTGTATGGCCTTCGATCTCTCTGACATCAAGAGTCTAAATAAATGATAATTCATAATTGCCACATCCAAATTTTCAGAAGAGGTGCTAAGGTGAGACTAATTTAAAGATATATCACACAGTTAAAAAAAAAAAACAAAACCTAACTTTGTAATGTATGTCTAAAAATCTCCTCATTTCACATCCAAGAAGTCCTGTGGATGACCTTGGATCCAGAGAGAAGAGTATAATATAAACAAGTCCTGTATTTTGCATGACATAAACCATTTGTATTTATTTAAAAATGAAGCAGCCCAGGTTAGTAAAGACGATGTGTCACAGCATGTATTTCTAGAATTATGCCACTTGTTTGGCACAGCTTATCATCTATTACATCTTACAAACATATAGTCCAAACTGTGTAATTACAGATCATTTTGAGTAAGCATAATAACACTGCCCTTTCTGCTAACTTGTGGAACTGTGTAACTCATGACATACTGGGCATAATCTCACTCTTAGTATCCCACAAGGGTGCTCTGCTGTTTAAAAGATTCCTCTGGCAGGAAATGCAGTGCGATTTTACTGCTCTTTCTCTGAAGCAGGGAGATTTTGGTCTCTGCTTTCTTGTAAATATATTCTACTACTGACACTAAGTGTGCTATGTTCACTACTACCAAATTAAACTCATTAGAGAGTTTATATGAAAAGCACTTAGTTTAATGCAGCTTGTAATACATATCAAAGCCAAAATGGTTATCAAGCTGAAACAGATCTTTGGGATCTGAAAGACTCAAGGATTTAAAATGAAGTTTTAAGTGACTTAGAAGGTCTTAGAATAATAGATAAAAGTTAGGGAATTGGATTATTGGATATTGCTGCCTAAATGAAGATGAAGTGTTATTTTGAGAATTCAGTCTTCTGTTTGGACTTTGTAACTTTACATCTGCTTTCTACTCACTGTTGTAAAAGGGGCAAATAAACAATTCTATTCCCCTTGGATGATTTCACTGGTGTAATTTACTTCTCTTGTGTATAGTCACAGAAGCATAGAATATTTGGTGCTGGAAGTAACCTCAAAGACCATCTAGTCCCAATCCCCTGCCATGGGCAGGGACAACTTCACTAGGCCAAGTTGCCCAAAGCCCCATCCAACCTGGCCTTGAACTCTGCCAGGGAGGGGGTAGTCACAGCTTCTCTGGGCAACTTGTGCCAGGGCCTCACTGCCCTCATAGAGAATATTTTTTTCCTTATATCTAATCCTAATCTCACCTCTTTTAGTTCAAACCCATCACCCCTCACCCTATCACTACAGTCCTTCTCCAGCTTCCCTGTAAGTCCACTTTTAGGTACTGGAAGTCTGCAATAAGGTCTCCCTGGAGCCTTCTCTTCTCCAGGCTGAACAAGCCCAACTCTCTCAGCCTGTCTTCACAGGAGAAGTGCTCCAGCCCTCCGATCATGTTGGTGGCCCTCCTCTGGACATTCTTCACCATGTCCATGTCTGTCTTGTACTGGGGACTTCACAGCTGTACCTAGTATTCCAGGTGGGGTCACCTCCTCTGACCTGCTGCTCACACTGCTTTTCATGCAGCCCAGGACATGGTTGACTTTCTGGACTGCAGGAGCACACTGATAGCTCATGTTGAGCTTTACATTAACCATCACGCACAAGTCCTTCTCCTCAGGGCTGCTCTCAATCCATTCTCCACCCAGTCTTGTGGTGCTTGAGATTGTGCCAACCCAAGTATCTTAATTAGAACTGAAATATAATTTCTTTCTATTTCTAACTACTGAAAGACTACTTCTACAATGATAAATTAAGATATGAAGGCCATGTTTTTTCCTATGATAGCAGTAATACAGGCTTAATATTAGAATTTTCTGTTTAAACCATGTGCTTGAAAAAGCAAACAAATCTGGAACCTGGAAGGATATTTCTGTACTCATAGAATGAACACTGTGAGCTGTATCAATGATTTGTGGATGTAAACAGTGCAGTAAAAACGTAGCTTTTATTCAAGTTTCTTTCATTTCCCCTCTTTTTATCTCTTGCTGCTTCCAGTTTGGACCTGGACTGATAATTTTCCATTTTACTTTCTAAATTTCTCCAAGCAATGAACATAAATATATACTTGTGCTTCTTACTTTCTCTTTCACAAAACAAAAATTCACGGACAATACACATAAAAATATTAAAAATATTTTAAAATCACCACAGTTTTAGTTTATTTTGATAACAGAATAATAGTGGTTTATGGTCCAGAAAAAGTATGGATGAGAACTAGCTGAACTGAAACTTACCTTACAGGTACACCTATTTAATAACATCTTTTATTTTTGCATTCAATTCAGACATAGAGTAGAAACTTGGGGAGATTTACATGGGAGATAATGCGACTGTTTTCACCATCAAAACATGCTTGATGGCTTTATACCTTAGAGTAAAATTTAGTTTAGATACAAAAATTTGCATTAATTTAAACATTTTCCATTTGAACTTCAATTTTAAAAGAAGTGCTTTATGTTTTTTTCATTGTTGATGTGTCTCTAAGATACATAAAACTGTCCTGGAAAATATTTTATGGTGCTTATATGTTGCATACTCTCTGATCCTTGGCTAAGGCATGAACAGAATGGTATGGCATTCTGCCTCATCAGCCAATTTTCTGCATTACAAGTATTTTTTTTATTGAGTTATGGTTGTTGAAGTCCCAAGAAGAGCGCAATAAATGTTGAAAGTTGCTTCTTGTCAGGAGATTAATGTGTGTGGTCATTGGTCTCCCTGAACATTACTTCTTAATAAAAAACAATTTGCTCTTCTCTCCTCTTTTGTTAATATTGCAAAATTATAAGCAAATAAAGAGAAAACTTTTAACTTTGTTTCACAGGAAATTGTATTACATTTGTTCGTTTAGGATCTAGACTAATGGACTGATCCATGTAGAACCTAACCAGAGTAACTCTAACAGGAGAGTTGGATGCTTACAGCTTTGTACATTCTTCACAGATCTCATCTGAAATATAAAAGGAGCTGTGTGGGATAATGAATCATTACAATACCATAGCAAATTAGATACCAATGATAAATAGTTATGCTCTGCTCTGGCGAAGAGATATTAATCTAACATTCACCATTTCCACACAGGCATTACTTCAGGGGAAAAAAGTTCTTATTCTCAAACAGGTACCAGAAATAATTTGAATATAATTCTTACTTCTCAAAGAACTGAGAAAGAATTTTCTGGATTTATGTGAAGGATTTTGACAGTGACTAAGTATCCTCCACAGATGTTTGTCTGAATCAATGATAAATCAAAGCTCATCAGTATAACAGGCTAGTATTTCTCATGTAGACAATTTTTATTTGTTCTGTCCAAAACAAAACATTCTGGTTTACTGTAAAGACAACTTTGCATTTGGAGGTTTAAGCTGATTAAATTTTAACAATCAGATGTAAACAACTAAAACCAAAACAAAATTTTAAGCAATATCTGAAGAAACACATCAACATCTGTGTTTTTTCAAAATCCTAATTGATTTCTCATATGGAATTCACATGAGAAATTATTTCTGTATCTTGAAAGCTTTTGCCAGGAATAGTCTTTCTACACTGACCACCAACTCTTTGCTTTATGCAAGTGTTCTTCAACAAGGTAACTGTCATAACCAGGAATGTTATTGTATTCATGTATTTTACATCAACTGTAAGATTACTAGAAAAAGTTTGATAACACTCTAAATTAAAAAAAAATGAATAAATAGTCTCACCATGGTCTCTTCCCATATAGCAAGATGATAAAATTTTAGGATTATTACATATTTCTGTATATGTGGTCCCGGCTTCTCATTCTGAGTTGGGATGAAATTAGATCTCCCTGTATAATTCAAATGTTTGCACAAAAGCTTACCTCAGTCACAGCAAGTTCTGCAGCTAAATACAGGAACAAACAGCAACATGGGTAATTTTTTTCTTAGAGCTGAACTTGTGTAAACACATTATTATTGATTAGAAGTGTTCTAACTGGAAATCTTACGTCATGCAAAACGTTTCCCATTTTTCTAAGAGTTCAGTACATAAGGAAAGAAAAAGTTCAGAAAATTAAGATTGTGATGCAGCTGGATGTCTCTGAAGGCACCACAATAACAGTTCCTTCACAAACTGTGAAGGATTTAATGGTTTCCTATGACATGGTCAAATATTGGGACATCATTATCCAGAAAAGGTCACAGACAATTTTTCTGACTTGTAAAACAAGAAGATACTGTGACAGCTGAGAATACATTTTTCCTGCTATAATCTTTGAATACTAGATGCTAAAAGCTCTTTGTTTTGCAAGCCACAAAAGCTGCTTTTAATGCAGTACCACAAAATTGATCTTAACTACACAAACTGGCATGAACACTGAAAATGTAGGTGTTTACCTGACTCTGGAGACTGATAAACTAACAATTAAATGTTAATTATCTCGTATCATGCTGTGTGTGACTCAAAATAATGCATATAAGTGCACTAAATACCTTCTGAACTACTCTGTCTAGGACTGACCTTAACTTGTAATGAAATCCTGATTAATTCACAACCCTAGAAGTATACCTGTGCAACAGAATATTCATCCATACTCTATTCAGATAACCTCTGAATTTCTTAATAGATCTTCTCGGGGCAGAATCTTTCCAGCTAACACATACATAAACTTACAGAGCTGTTAAAATAAGAATTTGAACAGCCATGATTAATGGCATGGTCAGGAAATACAAGTCAGAAGAGATATATTAGTTTAACATTTATAGCCAGATTTTGTAAAAAAGCTAAACCTGTGGATAAGTCAGAAACATGGTTTAATTTTTAATTACTTTGACTGTTTATGCCTGCCACTGAAAATCCTTTTAATCTCTTTAGACAGTTAGCAAAGGTACGAACTAGCTTTTACATGCCCACACAACGTTTTAGACCTTTGAGCACTCCGGGCATAACTGCACAGCAGTGAGGAGTCACCTCATACAAGGTGAAAAGAAGCAGGTTCAGTAACACTGGTGCAAAGCTCGCAGAAATCTTTAAGATCTTTCCATTATTAACAGTGAGCTTGACCTGATTCTGTAACACCAGGAACAACTTCCTGTAGCCTGTCATTTGAACTTGTACGAAACTTGTAGAAATAAGAATGGCAGCTTGTCCTGTTTGGTTAGATCATTGAAGGTCAAGGGAAATGTAGATTGTCATTATGCTGATGCATCTGATACAACAATATTGGTAGTAACAGAATTGTATTCAGTTGTATCAAATGCCTTCATTTCCATCAGAGCCATAATCTCTCTCTGCGTATATTTAGTAAGAAATAGTTAAGATAGAAAATTTAGGTGGACCAATTAAGACACACAACTTGTTAAAGATTATTTTCACAGTTCCAGTCATGGACTAGTTGCTTGTAATCAGCATACTTTACGTTGTCCATATTCCTGAAACAGGCCAGCATATGTATTGAAAACATATGCTAATAGTACTAACAATACTGAAAATAAAAATGTCATTTGTCTCTGACAAATGTCGCAATAAATTCCTACTGTTTTCCTCCTGAGGCCTCAGGTGCTTATTCTTGACTTTTTACTTCTCTGAACATATCTGTTTCAATCGAGTAATTAAATTGCTTTATTTAACCTGATTAAATTTTCTATGTAGCTGCTCTTGCTTGTGACTGAAGCAATTTAAGACATCCCAAGCAGTTCAAGAAGTTTCCAGCTAGATTTCTGGTTTCCAACTGGAGTTCACTGACTGCCAGCTTATTGTAGACAATGTATGCATCCTCCTAGATTATTTTAGTGTGAAGTAGAATAGGTTCCGTTGAAGTTATCATGACTTAAAAAATGCTACTTCATCTACCCATCATAAGAACTGGTAAAGGAAATGCACCTTAACGCAGGATGTAGAAATCTTCCACTAGAAGAGTGGACTTAACTGCATCAAATACTGTGAAAAATAACCATTTGAACTCATCCTTCTTCAGCTTAACACAATACAACATGGGTATATTCCAAATTCAAGTAGCCAAATGGAAATAAGCATTCTCCAAACTCAGCATTTTGTTTGTTGTCTTCTTCTCCCCAGTTCATGAAATTTATTTATAGGTGTCACCTAAACAAAAGTTAAGACCATTTAGGTACCAAATGCCCTCATTCTTTGCTATCAAGATATACTATATTTCATATAAAATAAAGAATTCTGGCTAATTAGTACAATGCATCACAGTAGTCATAGATGAAGCAAGATTTTTCAGTGTTTGTCTTTCATCACCTTCTTAATGGTTCAACATTTTATCTTGATTCAAAGGGGGGGGGGAAGTAGAAATTCTAATTTCTACTTAGCTCTACTAAATTAAATTTGTCCAGGTAATGGAAAGGTTTTTTTTCTTGCAGATATTTCATTCATCAGAATAGACTTAGATGAACTGCCTTAAATATAACCATTATTTTTTTCCAGGTTTTGGAAAAGAGCGAACAAATGAGCTTTAAAGTAATGTTTGCCGTGCCTTGGGGAACATGAATTTCCTGTTTCAAGAAAAGTATCTGCTTTACATATATTTCTTTTACTTTTTTGTCTTTCGTCTCTGAACCTTTTGGCTTCTGTAATTTCAAAGAATTGTTTGCAAATTCATCCATACCACTACCACTCAAATCATGGGAAAATTTATTTAAACACTGAACAATGCTTTGCCAAAGTAAAGGTATGAGTTTTGAGAAGATTCCCTTTAAAACACACTTTCAAGCAGAAATGTTTATTGCTTTAGCTGATGGCACTGAAACTCAGAATTACAGATGAGATGAAAACTAACTACAGGCTGTTTTTTGAAGACAAAATACAAAATGAAATACTTTTTATTCAAGGAAAATGCAGGTAATCTGAAAAGAAGTTGTGCAGTACATAAATATTATGTGCATATAAAATATGCACTTTTTCTATCCTACTCAGTGTCATTGCTGACAATTATTTTTCCAGCCTGGAATGCCAGTAATGCTGATTCCTTTGAAACTGATGAAGCCTGCTGTTTTCCCCATTTTTATGTATCACTCGTTGCAGTAATCACTGTGTTTCAGAGGGGGAATAAGCTAATATGAAATTAGAGAAGTCTCCTAGGAAATTCTTTATTTTGGTATAGTAATAAGATCCTTCATGCTGCTTCATTGGGCATATGTATGCTAAAAAGTTAAATATAAAAGCTTTCTTCCCCATCATTTCCAAATATAGGCTTTTTTTTTTTTCTTTCTATGCATTGTGCATTCACGAAGTCTGATGACAGGTATTTAAATAGGGAGAGCATTTTTTTAAGATTTCCTCTACAGACTCTTAATATGCCAGCACAATTGTCAATTAAAGTTAGATTATTAAAGATATAAATTGTAAATGTGATCCACAAGCCAATATATTTTCTGGCTGAGCCTTACTAATAACAGCTATGAAGGGTTCAGTAGTGATCTTGCAAAAAAAATCCCAGGTGAGCATGAGTCCCATCCTTCTAAGGACAAAGATTCCAGGGAAAGGTTTGTAGGAGACCCACTGGAAGAGCAAACAGTTCAAACATTTCAAATATTAAGTGTAACTTGTAACCCCTGGAACAAAGAGACTGTTTGCTTAGGGAAGCATGGACAGTGGCAGGAGCCTAAAATTGATAAGGGAACAAGGGGTGGAGAACCCTGAGCCTAGTGAACAGCAAAGGGGAAGGCAAGCACCATGGGGAGGACTTGAAGATAAGGTCTCCTACAAACCATAGACCCTCATTGACTGGACCAGTGCTGGAACCTGGACTGAGTTCTCTCACTCCATCACTCTCTTCTGTTACTGTTTTACTTTCCTAGTAAGTAACTCAAGGCCTAACCTCAACAACTGTGGCAAATAACAAGCATTTTTGCTAGCCAATTATTCACCAGTGAGCCTAGCTGTGGTATAAAAGCCTTTGCTTACCCACTGGCCTCAGGTGTTGCCTCCACCCCATTTCCAACAAAGGGAATGTTGGAATCTGAGTCATCTTTTCCTTCTTCTTGGCAGGATGTGACAAGGTACCATTTCCAATAGCTTTTTTTAAAGCATTTTCCCTCACAGTAATGTTGATTAACCATATAAACTTCCCACTGGTTAGGCTGGATGCCCCAGCTCTAACAGTCAGATTGCTGATTGCATGAGTCTGGGGCCTTGCAGGTAAGATACTGGTTCTAGCACTACCAAGCCTCCCACCTTAAGACAAATGCTTGGTGTAGAAGCTGTTTTCTTGATCCCGTGTGTAGAGTGCAGAAAGAACACAAAGGAGTCCAGAGCCAGTCAAAATTCAAGACAGTTTTCACCTACAACTTTTCTCTGGGAGTTATTGCAATTGGCTTCTTGCTTGGAGTGTTAGCCCTGCACTCTCCAAGGATTTAACATTCCCTAAGTACTGCATTGTCGATGAATTCAGGGGCTATAGATTATGTTTTACTCAGCCTCTATTGATTGGCACTGAAACACTTTACTTTTGATTGCAACATGAATTAAAATGCTTAATTTATCCTAAGAATGGTCCTGTGATCTAAGCAGGGAAGTGTTCCTTTCTGTTTTACAGATGGGAACTGGATTGGAGTACATATGAAGTACAGCTCCACAAACACACTTGGGGGGAATTCATCCACCATATAGGTACTGAAGATCAGCCTATGCTGCCACCTTAGGTCTCATGAAACACTGAAAGTTTTGCTAGTTGGTATTTGCAGAAATCACTGAACAACAAGCCACCTGCCATGGTACAGAGAGAGGTCTGTCAGGATGTCTCCTGTACAGCAGTTGACAAAGAAATAGTGACAGTTACTTCTCCAAATCAAGCATAGCATTGCTTTGGAGGTAAATACCATCTGTCACAGCCATTACAGCTGTTCACAGATTCACAAAATGTCAGGAGTTGGAAGGGACCTCAGAAGATAATCTAGTCCAACCCCTAGCCCGAGCAGGATCACGTAGATT
>VXBZ01005254.1:47944-60205 GCA_013399135.1 Heliornis fulica | reverse complement strand
CAGTTGGAGAGGGTCCAGAGGAGGCCACAAAGATGATAAAGGGGCTGGAGCACCTTTCCTACGAGGACAGGCTGAGAGAGTTGGGGCTGTTGAGCCTGGAGAAGAGGAGGCTCCGGGGAGACCTTCTAGCGCTCTGCCAGTACCTCAAGGGGGCCTACAAGAAAGATGGGGAGAGGCTGTTCAGTGGGGCCTGTTGTGACAGGACAAGGGGTGATGGTTTAAAATAGAGGGAGGGAGATTTAGATTGGAGATTAGGAAAAAGTTCTTTGCTGTGAGAGTGGTGGAGCACTGGAACAGGTTGCCCAGGGAGGTGGTGGATGCCCCTGGATCCCTGGAGACGTTCAAGGCCAGGTTGGATGAGGCCCTGAGCACCCTGTTGTAGTTGGGGGTGTCCCTGCTTCTTGCAGGGGGGTTGGACTAGATGACCTCTGGGAGTCCCTTCCAACTCCATCCATTCCATGATTCTATGATTCTCTGCTCTCTGCTCACTGGGATGCTCTGTGGTCATTTTGGTTCAGGTCAGGCTTGAGGTTAAGGCTGTGGTTGTGCTTCTCGGTTGGACAGTTGCATGTTGTATGTAGAGAAACCTACCAAGAAGAGGCTGCTGTGTGCAGGGTGTGAAAACTCAGGGGAGACAGAGACACTGATGCACAGCCTGAGCATGTCCTCCCTGATGTGCCTGCAGACTCGGGGATCACAGTCTCCACTTCAGTCCGCCTGGTTGGTGGTCCCAACCGCTGCTCCGGGAGAGTCGAGGTGCTTCACAAGGACGTCTGGGGGACCGTCTGTGACGACCACTGGGATCTACGGGAGGCGAAGGTCGTGTGCCGGCAGCTGGGCTGTGGGACGGCTCTATCAGCCCTCCCAGAGTCTAAATATGGAGAAGGGAAGGGCAACATCTGGCTGAGTGACGTCAACTGCACGGGGACAGAAGCGTCCCTTGCTGACTGTGAGGCGAAGCCGTGGGGTGAGAACATCTGCAACCACGTGGAAGATGCCAGCGTGGAGTGCTCAGGTAACCCCACCCTGGTGACCCATTGTGCGAGTTCTGAGCGTGGGATGGGCAGATCCCACCACACATATGCCCCCTGCTTAAAGCAGGGCTGGTCACAAGTCCCAGTGCAGCTCTACGGACGTCTGCTGGTGGGTGGAGAGAGATACAGGTGACAATGGGACACAGCTCATCCCATTGCTGCATGGCAGCCCTGTGACACAGTGCAGTGCTCACCCATCTGACCCCATGGGTGGACACATGGATGTAGCTGACCCAGAGGCAACACCAAGTCCTCTAACTGAGTCTTTCCCGGTCCCCTGCCCCACCTATGGCCTGCAGGATGACTATCATCAGCAGACACCTTGAACCAGACACACAGTAGAACCTGCAGCTGTCCATGAAGACCAGGAGAGCGTTCTCCTGCTCTTTTCCCACATCCCCTCTCCCTGGCTTTTCAGTCTTCCTCCCCCCCAACCCCATCATGGAGAAGCACAGCCTTTGCCTCACCTCCATTGTTCTCAGAGACATTGGAGCCTCTCCTAAGCAGCCAAGCTCTCCACAGGCAGTGGAGGGGAGGTGCAGGCTGCTCCCTCAATATTCCTTCTCCATTCCCTGGTGCAGAAGTGGACATTCCCGAGGAAGGACCAGTCCGGCTGGTAGATGGCCCGAACAGGTGCGCTGGGAGAGTTGAGGTGCTCCACGAGAGCCGCTGGGGCAGCGTGTGTGACGACCGCTGGGATCTGAAGGACGCGGAGGTTGTGTGCAAGCAGGTGGGCTGCGGGTCGCCCCTGTCGGCTCTGGGAAGCGCCCGCTATGGCCGAGGGCCGGATGTCATCTGGTTGGACGATGTGGAGTGCAAGGGGACAGAGGACAGCATCTTTGACTGTCAGGCCAGGCCACTGGGTGAGCACAACTGCTATCACGGGGAGGACGCCGATGTTGTCTGTGCCTGTAAGTACCCGTCGCCTTGGGAGGATGAGGGGGTGTTGGGGACGGGGTCAGACACCTCCACAAGGCTGCCCCAGACTCTGGATAATGATGGTGGAGACGGGAAAAACGGGAGCAGCAGGGAAGGAATATGGAATGTCTGGTTAGGATAGATGGGGTGGGACTGGCTAGGGGGAGAGGGGCATCAGCAGAGCAGGAGGAGACACCCCGGTGACAGTGTGACCGTGGGGTGGATCCTGCTTGGGCAGGTGATGACAAGGGAGCCTTGTTTAGGGCAAGAGTCCCAAAGGACAGAATGGGGTGTGGTTTGTGGGTCTGGAGGTAATGGTGGGCATCTGGAGGGGCAGCGGTGTCTGGGTGAGATGTCTCTGTATCAGCACAGCATCAATACTCAGTAAAAGTCTGAGTTGGCTCTGAGGTCCTTGGGAACTGAGTTCCTGACTTCTCCTGCCTTGTTTCGTGGGAGAGAAGCTTGAGCAGGCCCTGCATGGGTAAAGGGAGGATTCCCTGGGAGTCTTTGGATGGTTTCATATGGATGAGCAGGTCTGCAGGGGTTGGATTTCACCTGGAGGGACACACAGTGTCAGGCTGTCAGGGCCATGTGCTGCATGGCACATCAAGGTCAGAGTCTGCACTTCATGCAGTCCTGTCCTTCCTCTCACAGGGCCCTGTCCAAAGTTCATGTGTTGGTTTCCCAGTAGTCCCAGGTTGTATGACCCAACACATGGACTTTTTCTGGGAGCAGAGTCCTTGTCAGCTTCTTGCAGGGAATTCAGAAAGTTCCTGGGAGCAGATTTTTGCTTTAACTTGTTCCTACTTTCTGCAGTTAACAAGAACCTGGAGGAGCCAGAAGCATAGATTGACAGAGGATCGTGCTCACCTTGCTGCTGGAAGATGGACTGGCAATATTCAGCTTAGAAGGTGAAGAGCAGGGATGCTGAAGAACCATCAGTGTGCTAGGAAAGGACCTGGGGTTTGGCAAAACCATCCTCTGAAGGATTTACAGATTTGGTTATAACTGCACTGATGGGAAACCCAACTCAACACATTGTTCCTGCTGACCAGCAAACATGATGAAGGATCAATAAAGTTCCCTTAAAACTGAACATCTGTCTGTCTCACATGGACCTCTGCTGCCTCAGAAGGTACCTAGCAGGGAGCTGTTGGTTGAACATGATGAATATTTATGTGATACATGAATACAATGATTGTTTACACCAGTTGTATGTCAGCAGGACATTTCTCAGCTCTACAGAGAAACATTCAGACCAGGAGCAAGGGCAGGCCTAAAATCACAGAATCACAGAACGTTAGGAGTTGGGAGGGACCTCAACAGATCACCTAGTCCACCCCCCTGCCTGAGCAGGGTCACCTCGATGAAATCACACAGGAATGTGTCCAGATGGGTCTGGAATGTCTCCAGAGAAGGAGACTCCACCACCTCTCTGGGCAGCCTGGCCCAGGGCTCCATCACCCTCACAGGGAAAGAGTTTCTCCTTACATTCACATGGAATCTTCTCTGCTCCAGCTTGGCACCATTGCTCCTTGTCCTGTCCCTGGCCTTCCCTGAGAAGAGCCTGGACCCATCCTCCTGACACTCACCCGTTACAGACACACCTGAGGTCACACCTCAGCCTCCTCTTCTCCAAGCTAAAGAGACCCATCTCCCTCAGCCTGTCCTCAGCAGGTCCTCTTGATCAGGAGGCCTGCAATAAACCCCCACAACAGTATCCCCCCATGCCAACCTGTCCTTTAATTCTCACCCATAAACCTTCCACTGGCACAGACTTCTACCTCCTCCTGTCCTACCCCCCCCTCGTGCGTTGGTGTGTGCAGGCGCTTCGGAGACCAGGCCGAGCCCACCACCTTCACCTCAGGGGAGTGTGAGAGGTGGTGGATGCCCCTGGATCCCTGGAGACATTCAAGGCCAGGTTGGATGAGGAACCTCATCTAGTTGGGGGTGTCCCTGCTTCTTGCAGGGGGGTTGGACTGGATGACCTCTGGGAGTCCCTTCCAACTCTGATCATTCCATGATTCTCTGATCTTGAGGTTCTCATTATTACCAGTACTCTGCTCCACTGACAGGGTCCCAGCAATAACCCCACCCCCCCTTCAAATCTAGTTTAAGTGAAGCTGGTGGTGACCTGACCATGACATAGAGCATCACACAGACCCACAGAACAGGAAGCTCAAGTACATGTCTACTCTTTTTTTATTATTTTTTTTTTACTTTGTCTTTCTTAAACAGAAGGTGAGAAGAAGAACAGGAATGGTTTAAGGTTTGGAGGGAAGGTCTCAAAGGGCCACAAGGTTCAGTCTGACTTTCTTATGAAGGAGCAAACTATGTGAGGACTTCACTGCAGTAACTGAATGCTTCTGAGGGAAGGGAAATGGCTGCTCAAGGCTGTCCAAGCCCACACAGCAAGAACCAGATGTTTGTATGATGTGATCCATACTATCAGCACAAAACAGCTTATATGGAGTAGAGGCAATATCAGGAGAGGATGAACTGTCATGGGAGCTGATGACTAGTGGGCAGGGAAGGCATAAGATATTTCAGTGATTCAGTGTTCTCCACCCCTCTCCACCCCTGAGAGAAGTTGCCTGGAAACTTGTCTTCTGGCAGGAATTGTGGCCAGTGGGACCATGCTCAGGCATACACAGAGGAACCCATATTAGATACAACATCACCCAAAGCTTCTTCTACAGCTGGGGTGGGTGGTGGTAGAGAGAGTCATCTGAGGTGACTCAGAGGTGATTCTAGACCATCTACCCCCATTCAAATGCCTCTCTCCCCATTAACTGAACAGCTTCCCAGGGAAAAGATGCCCCTGATTTGGGCATATCAGGTGTCAGATCTGAGTTTCAGTTGTTCACTTCTGGACTGCTCTTTGGACATCAGAAATCACTTTTCTTTGGGTTAAATGAATGTCATACTCGAATTGTCTGGTAATATCAGCTCTCTTCTCTATAGCATCTGTGAGGTTTAGATCCCACCTGGAAGAAAATGTATGCAATCCAGACCTGTAAAAGCAGCCTGATGAGCCCCTGAAAGTTACCAGTGTTCATATAATATTGAGTGAAATTTAAATTAATAGGGAAAACATCTCATGGAGGGATGGGAATTATCCCTAAAAGCTCCAAACTTCCCAAGCTCCAACTCCACACCTCCAACATCATCCCACAGTTCTTGTCTAAGACAAGAAAGTTGCACTGAGAAAGTACAAAGAGCCACCAGGCCCAACATCCAGCCTAGGAGCTTAGTACTGACTGACACTTAGTAGGATGGGACAGAGATGAAGGTTACCTGAACATACAACACCTGCATCTTCTCCGTGGTTGCAGTTATGGACTCCCCAAGGCCTTGTCACACACTCAGAGAGGGCCGATTCTCTACCATGGCACTGCACATCATCCAGCCAGATACGGCCAAAGCCTTGTCCAAAATAAGCTGAACCAGGGGCAGATATGGCTGTCCCACAGCCCAGCTGCTGGCACACCACTGCAGCATCGCTCAGGTCCCAGCTGTCGTCACAGATCGTCCCCCATTGCTGGCTGTGAAGCACCTCAACCCTCCCGGCACAGCGACTGGGACCATTCACCAGCCTGGCAGGAGGCACTTCTGGACTACCTGCACAAAGAGCAACCAAGGAGGATAAGAGCACACAAATATGCTGCACCTGAACCCTGCTGACATCTTGTGGGGGGGTGAGTGCCAAGTGGGGTGTCCCATGGATGAAAACCAGATGGCTAAGAAGAACATTTTGGGTGCCCACTCGTGGTTACACCAAAGTCTGCGTCATTCTGTAGGGCCCACAGACAGGCAGAAACGTCCCAGTTAGGACTGAGAGTGATATTTGGGTCTCTCAGGCAATAAGACAAGCTCACACATCCAAGCAGGCAAGTTTTGTTTGAATTGCCACCAATGCTGTGGTGACACAGGACCCTGTGCCTGCTCTGTATCAATAGCAATGTGCCGGGTTGAGCTCTGAAGTCAGTTGTTATCTGCAGACAGAAAACCTCAACGATTGAGGAGCCTCCAGTTAGGGCTCTTTTCACATTTGACATGCCCTGGGGCAACCTTGTTGTCCTCCAGCAATCATGGGGCTCATAGCTTCAGGGTCACATCAGCTAGCCCCATGTCTGAGGTCATACCTGTGTCCAGGAACATGATTCATGCTAAAATAAACCAAGTCACAAATGTGGAGTTTGGTCATGTCCATGGGTGGACAGACTCTCCAGTGCCTGTATTCCTGAACCTTTCTTTGGCCCTACAGATTTTACTCCAGTTACTGCAGTATTCACCATATATGCTCTGATTAATTCTCTAGGAGAAATCAGATTATTATAGACACCTAACCTTCCTTGAAAACTCTCATGGCTGAAGATTTAGACTGGAGATTAGAAAAAGTTCTTTGCTGTGAGAGTGGTGGAGCACTGGAACAGGTTGCCCAGGGAGGTGGTGGATGCCCCTGGATCCCTGGAGACGTTCAAGGCCAGGTTGGATGAGGCCCTGAGCAACCTGATGTAGTTGGGGGTGTCTCTGCTTTTTGCAGGGGGGTTGGACCCGATGACCTCTGGGGGTCCCTTTCAACTCCAGCCAGTATAGGATTCTATGATGCTATGAAAAGCCAGCTGAATTGGACAATAAATGGTATTAAAAAGCACCAGCCAACCTTTTCTGATGTGCCAAATAAAACTAGTCAGGGGAAGAGATTAATATTAAGGTTTTTTAACAAAGGATCTGTTGGGTTCATAGGTGAGGACCCAGCACTGGTCACAGCTATTCACCCAGCCCAGCTGCAGGCATGCAGCTCTGGTCATGGTAGGGGAGATGACTCAAGAAAGAGCATTGAATTCTCCTGAAGTTTCCCAAAGCTTTTCATGGAAGGAAAGAAGGACTCCAGGACAGCTCTGCTAGCTTCTCACTCTGACATCCCAGATATGTCAAAAAGAATGGTTAAAAGTTGAGGAAACATGATGCCTTGTTAAAAAAAATAATAAACTATTTGGATTGTTTAGGCCTGAAGGACTATTAGATGAGTGTTTTGAGCCTGGATAAAGACTGCTGGTCTGACCTCATAGCTGACCATGCATTGTTCAGGAGAGTGGTGTAGAGGCCTCACGTGGTCTCTTCAACCTGAATTGTCCTATGAGCCTCTCAATTGTTTTCAGAAAACAAGACACATTTTCAGGACTGCAGTTTGCAAGAGACACTAGAGAGAAAACTGAAAAAGCACTTAGGTAAAATTCTTGTAATGACACATTCGGTGATTTCACATTCCTAAAAATTCTCTGTGAACCCTGGGACATTTTCTTCCATCTCATGACAGGATGCAACGGACTCCCCAACCAGCCAGAGACCAAGACTTGCTGACAGCACCATTTAGTTTTACCTGCCATCTTCATGTAGACTTGGAGGTGATGTGACACCACAAAACTGTACTTCAGCATCAACAGGATATTTCTGGGACCTGGTCAGTCCTGGAAAAGCCTTGGAGACTTCAGGAGCTGAACTATGGGATACAAACCCTGATACAGCTTTCAGGCTGGGGCTTGCTGATGGTAACTCTCTCATTCTGGTTCAGTGGTAACTGCTGACCATGGCCAGGGCAGTGAGTGTTGTATAAACAACCCAAAAGGACAAGGGGTGATGGTTTTAAAATAGAGGGAGGGAGATTTAGATTGGATATTAGGAAAAAGTTCTTTGCTGTGAGAGTGGTGGAGCACTGGAACAGGTTGCCCAGGGAGGTGGTGGATGCCCCTGGATCCCTGGAGACGTTCAAGGCCAGGTTGGATGAGGCCCTGAGCAACCTGATCTAGTTGGGGGTGTCCCTGCTTCTTGCAGGGGGTTGGACTAGATGACCTCTGGGAGTCCCTTCCAACTCTAGACATTCCATGATTCTATGATTCAAAAATGTGTTTACACCCCACGGTGATTAACAGCATGCACTAGGAGCATCATGAGCTCAGAGAAGATCTTCCATTGAGGATGAAAATATTTTCCCTGCATTTTTAGCCAGCACCATCAAGACTGAGAAGCAGACAGGGGTTACCTGAGCAGATGACACCAGCATCTTCCTCGTGTTTGCAGTTATGGGTTCCCCAAGGCTTGGCCTTGCACTCCGAGAGGGCAGCCTCGTTCCCCGAGCACTTCACATCGTCCAGCCAGATGGGGTCAGAGCCCTGAGCAAAATGAGCCAGGCCTGGGGCTGACAGCACAGGGCCACAGCCCAGCTGCCTGCACACGATGCTGCCTTCAGCTGTGGTCCAGCTGTCATCACACACAGTTCCCCACTGCTGCTCGTGGAAGACCTCGACTCGCCCAGCGCAGCGATTTGGGCCGTTCACGAGGCGGATGGGAGCTGGTTCTGCCACACCTGGACCAAAACACAACCAAAGAGGGTTCAAGGAGCTTTGGGGCTATGTGGAGAGTGCAAAACCCCCTCCTCACAGTGGTCTTGTGCCAAAAAAAATCGGTGGGCAGAGATGTTGACCAGCAGAATGTGTGAGCTTTGATAGCTGGATGCTGTGGCACCATCTCAGAGCCAGTTAGTGCCTGCAGCAGCTTAATACTGGTGAGACCTTCAGGAATCTGAACTCTTGGCTCAGAGTCCTAGGATAAGAGTCTTGGATAAGAGATCCCAGGATAAGAGTCTTGTCTCAGAGTCCCAGGATTTCTGAGTGATGGCCAGTGATAGAACAAGGGGAAATGGTTCCAAACTGGAACATGGAAAGTTCCATCTTAATATAAGGGGAACTTTTTCACTGTGAGGGTGACAGAGCACTGGGACAGGCTGCCCAGAGAGGTTGTGGAGTCTCCTTTTCTGGTGACATCCCAGACCAATCTGGACATGTTCCTACTTGATCTACTCTAGATGATCCTGCTTGGTCAGGGGGGTTGGACTTAGTGATCTTTTGAGGTCTCTTCCAGCTCCTGATATTCTGTGATTCTGTGATAAGCTGCAGATGCTGCCAGTGCCTCTACACCACACTACAATTTTCTGCAGAGGTCAAAGATGGCCAAGGCAGCTCATCCCCCTTTATTTTCCTGTCCAAATCACCCTCCCAAGACTGTCACATTGTTGTGCTGCTGTGATTTAAAGTGGAGAGTGTCCTTCAGCTGATGACATCCCACAGTACCTGAACCTGCCTACTCTCCACTTGGGCCATACTGCAGATGGGATTTCAGCTAATTAAATGAACATGTCCATTTGGGGAGCAAATTTATTTTGCCCAGTTTCCAGCTGCATCTCCAAAGGAGAACATGGTTCTCTGTCATGTTGCACCATGCTTGGATGCTGTAAGAAGTCTAAAAGTGTATTCAACTTCTCCTGTATCTCATATAAGTGCAACATCATGGTAAAATGTGCCCCTCCCAACCCATAGAAAACTATTCCTGGAACATAACCCAAATTACACCCCAAATTTCATGGCATAGCAGTACCTGAGCAGACCACACCAGCATCTTCTCCGTGGTTACAGTTGTGGTCTCCCCAAGCCCGTGCCCGACACTCGGTGAGGGTGCTTTCATTCCCCGTGCAGTTCACATCATCCAGCCAAATTTTGCCAGTCCCTTCTCCAAACTGGTCAGAGGTGTGGACTGAGACCGCTGTCCCACAGCCCAGCTGCCTGCACACCACCTGAGCATCTGTCAAATCCCAGCTGTCATCGCAGATGGTTCCCCACTGCTGCTCGTGGAACACCTCCACTCGGCCGGAGCAGAAATTCACGCCACTCACCAGCCGAATCGGGCTTGGTTCTGGAAGACCTGAGCCAAAAAAGGTAAGACTAAGTATGTTTTATTCTGGCAAACAGGTTCTTGCTGGTTGTATCCACAAATACAGTGTGTATCTACTCTCTTAGTACAACCTACAGGGACAAGCAGCGTGGGGAAAGAAAGATTCCGTGCTGTTGTTTTCTCTTTGCTTGCCCTGGAAGCCAAGGGAGGGAAGTCCAAAACTGAAGAGGTGTATGGATGAATCTCATCCCCAAAATCTGCAGGGCTCAAAGCCTGTCTTTGAGGAGAAAGATGCTTGTGCAGAGATGGCAAGAAATCCCACTGAGCAATGGGAGAGAACACAAGCTAGAAAGACATGATTAGAGAACACTACAAGAAAATGTGGGCAGGATTCACCTTAGAAAGACTTGGAATTTTTAAGCAAAAAATTCCAGGGGCTGATTGGCTTCCCTGTACCTGGTGTCACTTGAGATGCCCAGGGAGCCCCAGGCATCCCAATGGAGTCATCAGACTTGATGCAGAACTCAAGGGAGATTGGTGGCCTTCTGGATCTGCAGTTAGACACCATCCAGGATATAAGGGGACGTCTCATATGATACTGGACACCTATATATGCAGCTGAACCCCACTTCTACCCCACAACTCTGCTCTTGGTACCCTTGGTCAATGGAAAGAAATGAGCACTGTTGGTTCAAAACTTCTTTAATCTGTTCTGGGCACCTCCATCAGGATATGCCATTTGCTGTGCTCAGTCCTCACCCATTGCAAAGGGTGGAATGATGCTTAATTTAAAGATAAACATCTGTGTGTAGTCATTGAATCCAGAGGGTGTTTTCAAGATGTGGGCCAGTACCACAGGAGATCAGTTTAGCTCCTAAAAGGCTCAAATGTTCACCATTTCTGGTAGGTAAAATGATTATATAGAGGATGAAGAAGAATTAATTAAACAATAACTCTTAAAGGGATTTAAGGGATACAAAGGATTGAGACTCACACTCTACCATGCCAAGATGTTCTGAGAAAGACATGGAACATGGGAGTGCTGATGACAAGTATGCAAAGCAAGCCTTCAGAGGCACTCAGCACTGGCAAAGCCTCAGCTGGCATATGAACTGGCCCAACAGTTGAGGAGAAATGGGAGAAGAATGACAAGAAGAAGCTAAAATATGTTTCTCAAGGCAAATGGCAAGAGGCTGAGGAAACAGAAAAAGGACACAACAGTCTAAATGAAAGGTAGATGAAAAATAATTAAGTGGTAGTAATGTGCCTTGAAAGTGGCAAAAGGCTTTGGAATAAATTCCAGGTTATGATGGTGAGCTCAGAGTTTCCAAATAGTGGCGACAAACCATAGTGCTGGAAAGCTCTGAGGAACTTTGTCTCAGCTGTGGCAGTTTCAGAGAAGACACTGGAAAAAAAAACACTGGTGAAAAGGTCTCATGAAGATGGTTGTACCAAGTGAGGGAGGAGGAGAAGTAGATTAAGTCAGTTCCATAAATTATTATTTTATATTTAAAATATTCTTGTCTAGAAGAGGAAAGGGAGAGAAAATAGGGGATGTATCTTGATTTTTCAAGTGTGATATGTTCACTGGGGTTGTCATGGTCAGCAGTGGAAGAGTCCAAGTGACTCTACACCCTCTGTAACAGAACAAATCACACTCCTTCTGCTTCTCCACCAGGTTTACTGGTAACTCATGTGAGAGTGAGTCCCAAATTTAAATACCTCTGCACAGCCAGCAGCAGGGTGGACTGCACCATCCATGGTGTCATGACTAGCTTTTGAAGGGAGGGAATGGGAAACACAGATGGATTTACACCCACCCCTGTTTGAAGCCCTTTCCATGTCCAGTAGGATGTTTTTAGAGTCATGGGACAGAAAGAGGTACCCTATGGTGTTTAAAGCATCTCTTCTTATGGGTCTCTTCCAACTTGAGACACTCAGTGACATCAGAAGACCTGAGATATCCCAGGTGAGACTTACCCAAGCAGACTACACCAGCATCTTCTCCATGCCTGCAGTTGTGAACTCCCCAGAGAGAGGTCTCACATTTGGAGAGAGCAGTTTCAGTCCCTGTGCAGTTTACATCATCCAGCCAGATAGGGCCAGAGCCTTCTCCAAAATAAGCAGAGTCCAGAACTGATAGTGCTCTCCCACAGCCCAGCTGTTGGCAAACAACTTCAGCATCGCTTATATCCCATCTGTCATCACATACTGTTCCCCACTGCTGGCCATAAAATACTTCAACTCTTCCACTGCAACGATTTGGTCCGTTCATTAACCTCAGGGGAGCTATTCTAGGTGTATCTGAGGGAAAATAAACAAAGGCAGGAATTCATTAAGTTACCATTTGCCTCATTAAAAATAAGATGAAATATATGTGATCACTGATTCAACCCCCTAATGTTGGGATATCTTCACCAGCATTGAGACCTAAATGAGCAATAGCCTGTGTGCCATATTCTGCAGTATGTAAGTAAGAAATCCAAGCCACTGATTCTGTTTAAAGGAACAGCTATACACAAAAAGAAAAAAATGAAAGAAAGGAAAGGAAAGGAAAGGAAAGGAAAGGAAAGGAAAG
>VXBZ01005254.1:16679-44266 GCA_013399135.1 Heliornis fulica | reverse complement strand
TGACCTCTGGGAGTCCCTTCCAACTCCAGCCATTCTAGGATTCTAGGATTCTCACTCCTGGATTATGTCAGCCTGGCCTAGACAGATACTGGTCATTTTTTTCCTATTATCTCAGCAGACCACTGTGGCAACCTCAGTCCATTAGAGCAGTGGTCTCCAGTTAACTTGCCCCACTAAAATCAGACAACTATTTTTGAACCTCTATTTCATTAGAACATGAGAGTTGTGTCTGCAACCTGTTATGATGGTGGACCAGACTAGGGGGAGTAGCACTGGGCTGGCTAGCTGAGCCTGGACTAACATTGGTCCAGGAGCACCAGGTTGCTTTATGGTCTCATGGTTGTATTAAGGACCCTGCGTATCTGGGATCAGAATTTTAGTAAAGCAGAAAGAATTGATTGAGGACTACTAATGTCAGATGCTAAAGCTCTGGTGCTGGTGACCACCAGATTTCTGGTGCTGGGGACTGTGTGACACAGGCCAGAATAGTCCCCGTGGAGGCATCTGTTGCCTTCACAGATGTGAAGACAACCCATTTTTGAAGCATGCTGTGTCACTTTGGAAGATCTGATTGTGCTGAAAGACACATCCTTCAGGGCCTGTCTGAAAGGATCATCCACAAGCAACTTCCCCCATGACATGCCATGAGTAGTGGGTACCTGTGCAAACAACGCCAACATCTTCTGCGTGCTCACAGTTACCGTTTCCCCAAGGACCGGCTCTGCACTGGGAGACACCAGCTTCTGTCCCTGTGCAGTTGACATCATCAAGCCAAATGGGGCCAGATCCTTGCCCAAAGTAAGCCCTGTGCTTAACCAGAGAGGCTTTCCCACAGCCCAGCTGCCTGCACACCACTTCTGCCTCAACCAAGTCCCAGCCATCATCACACACAGTTCCCCAGCGCTGGCCATGAAACACTTCGACTCTCCCAGAGCAGGGGTTCGGCCCATCCACCAACCGAAGTGTGGCTGGTTCTTCAAAGCCTACAAGGAAGAAAAAAACATTAAAGAAAAAGAAATTGAGCAAGTACCTTGTGGAGGGTCTGGTGTATGTCCTCCACCTGGTGATGAACTCAGCATCTCTCATATTTTTTCATGGAAAAACATTGCCTGAAGAAGCAACACAAGCACTTTCTCCTCCATCACAGGAGCTCAGCAATGGACTTTACAAACTCAAATACACTTGTAGAGGCAGAGGACAAGCTACAGAGATTTTAAAATATGGATGTCCACTGCTTTTAAGATACTCTAGCTGCTGTCTGCCCTTGCAAGGGCTTCCAGGTCTGCTGTCTGTCTTGCTGACAGCACTTTCTAGCTGACCCAGGTCCCTTAGCACATACCAGATGGTGCAAGGTACCTGGAGGGGCCAGAATCACTCTCATATTGTCTATCTGTCTCTCAGGTTCATGTTAATACTGGTTTTACCTGTAGGTCAATGAAGAAAAATGTGCATTTCTCAATATTTTAAGTCCCTTACATACTTTGCAAAACTCCATATGTGGCTACAGAGGATAGACACCAAGTAGAACCTCATTTCAGAAAATGCAGGTGGAAACCAACACTACTTCTTCCAGTGTGGTCCAAGCAATCAGCATATTCATAACTACTGCCCACCAGGAAATGACTTATGGCAAACCAGCTGTGACATGCTGCTTCTTGCTTGACCAGAACACTCATGAACTGGAAAGGAGTGGGTCATACTGGGAATGATGAAAGGAAACTTGAAGGAGTGTAACCTTGGGGCTCCAGTTACGTGGGAGGATCTTATAATAATCCTCTGGGTGGGACAATACAGGCAAAGGGAAGAACTTCACTTAATGCAAGAGATTTTGGGGAGCTTCAGAAGGAAATGCAGCATGAGGGGACTTCAGAAGGAACTATATCTACCAGCATGAGGGTGGGATGGCAGGGCTGCCAAAGTCCTGCTCTACCAAGCCATCTACTGACCATGTGCTATAGTGTGGAGAACCCTACAAATAGTTCCTGCAGCATCACTGTCTTTTACCACTGGCTGCTCATGTGGTGGTGGGAAGGGGCAAGACCACCTGAGGTCTTAATGGTATGAAACACTTTTTATCTCACATATCTTTTGGTTGTCTGGGTCAGCACTACTCCAAACAGAACAGGGTCTCCTACAGCACCTGCAGCATGTCTCCACACCCCACAAACCCCACTTGTGTCTGGCAGAGTGGGATTCACCTGAGCACACCACACCAGCGTCTTCTCCATGTGTACAGTCATGGCTTCCCCAAGGTTTTGCAACGCATTCAGAGAGGGCAGCTTCAGTTCCATTGCAAGTCACATCATCAAGCCAAACAGGGTCAGGCCCTCTCCCAAAGTAAGCTGAGGATGGAGCAGATAGAGCAGTCCCACAGCCCAGCTGCTGGCACACAACTTCAGCATCAAATATATCCCAGTTGTCATCACAGACTGTTCCCCACTGCTGTCCATAAAGCACCTCCACTCTTCCAGCGCAGCGACTTGAACCGTTCACTAATTGTACCTTAACTGGCTTATTAATATCTGCATTAAAAAAGAAAGAAATATATAAAAAAAGGAAACCAAAACCAGGATGAGGGATTGCACATGGAAAGATTGCCTAGAGATCAAAGTCAAGGAAAAGATCTCCACTAGCACCACCCAGGACTTGAGGAGATGAAGGTGGATGACTACCAAGTTCTGTATCTTCCTCTGTGGTTTCAGAGCTTAGAATTAGAGAGATAATTAGCACAGACTGGGAATCCCTCATGAAACAGGACTGTGCAGTTCCCCCTGTGATGTTACTCCAGAGATGTGCACTGGCTACACGTGAAGACACCCAGATGTTTTCTAGACCTTGGTGTCTTCGTGTGGGGTGGGTGTTGAAATTCTAGTCCATGATATCTGTGGAGCTACTCATCTGTCCAAATATTGATTCAGCTGGCCAAATAAAGACCTAGTGGTGCATGTGATGACACAGGTATTCCCCCAGACTCCTGCTCTGTAGGGTCTCCCTAGGGAGACCCTCCCTTAGGCCTGTATCTCATCTGCCAGGTTGTGTCAAACAACGAAGATTTGCTTCTCAGTTAACCATGATGTAGAGGGGTAGGGCACACATTTCAAGCCTTCCTCACCCAGTTCCTGGAGCTCAGCATTCATTGGCATAATACTGTGATGTCCAAATTAGGATTGGCTCACAGAGAAGTGACCCACAACTGAATTTCTCACCGTGGTCCTAGTCTGGAGAATAAATGTATCCACCAGGAATTTGTACTGCCACAAAACACCAATGGAAGGAGGACGTGTAACTGCTCAACTCCCTTGGCATGGTTCAGCCATGATGACATAAGAGACAAGCCTAATGTGGATCAAGGATTAAAACCCCAAACCAACCACAACCTCTGTAGATTGAGAGTAGAGAATGAGCCCAAACACAACCACCACCCACACTGTTTATCTGGCTGAGCTGGATAATATTTTCCTTGGCATGGCACAGGTCAATATCCTGAGTGCTGAGGCCAGCACTGACCAAGAAATAACATTTTGCAATCAGGTTTTTAAAGCTTCCTCTACACAGCACGGCCTCTTCTGCTGCCCCTCAGGAAGGGATGTGAAGGGGAGTTACCTGAGCACACGACGCCTGCATCTTCTCCATGATTGCAGTTATGCTCCCCCCAAGGCCTGGGCCTACAGGCAGAAAGGTCAACTTCTGCACCAGTGCAGTTCATGTCATCCAGCCAGATGCGACCGGTTCCTTGTCCAAAGTGAGCAGAGCCAGGGGCTGACAGGGCTTCCCCACACTCCAGCTGCCTGCAGACCACGGTGGCATCGGGCAGATCCCAGCTGTCATCACACACTGTGCCCCACTGCTGCTCCCAGAGCACCTCGAGGCGCCCGGCGCAGCGGTTGGGGCCACCCGACAGTCTGATGGGAGCTGTGCTGGCAGCACCTGAATCCCAAAACAAGTCAAAGGCATGAGCCAGGTTTGAGCTGACAGAACACAACATCTTTCTCTTACAGGAATAATGTCATTTTTGGGTCTGGCTGGGGAAGGATTTCTGAAATGCTCACTATTTTTTTCTCTTTTTTTTCCCACCAGGAACATGATAGGAAGAACATTCTGGATAATCAGTAGTGCAAACTTCTTGCACAGGTGGTGTTAGGACATCTCCCACATCTTTATAAGCAGCTGCAAGCTCTTTGTCATCTAGTACAGTTAATGGGTTTCCTATTAATATGCCCCTCCCAGACATATTCCAGAAGTTCAAAACCTTGGGTGAGAATAAATAATTTCCAGCCATGGAACAGTCCCAACACACCACACGGTGTGATTAAGCACTGTCTACATCTTTGGTTCCAGGTGCTGCTCCCCACAGCCTTCATACACTTATATCAGAGACTTTGGAGCAAGGGCTGCCCCCTAAGACCTGCCAGGGTCACACTTCCATGCTACTGGAAAGAACAGGTAATTTTCTAACTAGCTGTAAATTCCCAGCTCATGATCCTTGATCAACTGCACATCTGGAACAGCCATGACTACGTTCTAGACCCTGAAACAGCCCTAAGTTGCACCAAGTTTTGTTCAAAAAACACCACCACCACCTCAGGATAATCCTTGTCCAATTCTTTTACCACTTTTTTGGTTTACATTGTTGGATTATGATCATTTTCAGGGTTTAAAGACAGCTGCACTGGCTCTGATAGGGCAGTAATGGACATCTGCTGTGCTTATTCACTCTGATGTCCTGGCTCCAACACAGATTGTGGAAGAAAAAAAAGCAGGAGTACATTGTGGAGTACACAACTCAATCAAAGGAAGCTCTGTCAGTCTTGCATTTGTTTGTTCCCTGGGCTTGTCTCTGGATGTTTGTGTCGTTAATGCCTCTAAATCTCTAAGTGAACTTTGGAAGCCAAATGATCATCTCTACCACTGTTTTCTCTTGTCTCAGAAATGTCAAGTCCTCTTCCAGTGCCAAGAGTTAAAAAAATCCGGCTTCCTGGATCTTCAGCTCTTTATTCCAGACATGAAACCCATTTCCTTGCTAGGACTGGGAATATGAGAAGGGTCAACCCATCGCAATACCCAGTTATCACTTTGTATCTAGAACCTTGTTCTCCAGGAGAAAAGGAAAAAAAAAAAACTTACCCCAAAGCCATACAAAGAGGAAGAGCACAGTTTCCATCCTGGATCCAACAAAGGCAGCCAGACTCCCACTGTGGACACTCATGGGTAGGATATTCCATGATGGTCCCATGGCAGCAGCAGAGAATTTGTACAATCCTTCTCGTGAAGGTTTGGTGGGTGGAGTAGAGCAGTAGATGGTGCTTGTAGGAGAGACAAAGAGTCAGTGACTGGCTGGGGAGGCAGCAGAGAAGACAGTGATGTTACCAAAAATCATAACCTCCAAGTCAAATTATGGTTTAGAGAGCCAACAGGGGTTTATTGCCATGCTGGGTGCATGGGGGAGCCTTCCTTCTAAGGTGCACACCGAGGAGTTGAGGAGTCGAAGGCACACTTATTATATACATTAAAGTATAAATATTCATATGATTTCTGTGAAGTGCCCACCCATTTCCAGGAATTCTAATGCATATGCAAATACATTGTGAAACTGTCAATGGAGGGAGTGTTAACACATTGTGAAATTGTTCACAATTTGGTTTGCTGTTTGGCATGGGGACTTAGTTATCCTGGCTGCACAAGTTTTGTGCAGAGGGGCTTACAGAAAGGGTCCTGTCCTGTCCTTTGGGGTGTAGGCTTGCTTATCTTGTGGGTGCTGAGCTACCACAAGGGGAGCCTGCTCTTTGCATGCCAACTGAGTTAAGTCTTTGCTGTCAATCCTCCCTTTGGAAACAGTTGGATTTTCTTACTACTTCTGTATATTTTTCTCAGTGGTTCTCTTATTGCAACCTATGCAAATTCATATAACAATTATGATTATAACTATACAAATTCTTCCTTCCAACAACGTGGCCAACCATCCTTCTTGAGACCAGACACCTAATTCTTGGAAGATTTTGTTGAGCCAAACGTTTTTGGCTGCATCCCTTATTGCTCTGCTGTCTTGGGCTACTTTCCCATTCTAGTTGTTCCTGTAGGTTATCCTATATGACATAGGGTCAATAATCCTAAAGCCATTTGTCTAGTTATGGTACTAAGCCATAGTTGAGTAGTCCAGTATCCATCCAACATGAGCATATTGGTGTTGTATGACCCAGAGAAGGAATTCCTTGTTTACAATGTCCATACAATAAATTTTTCTTCTTGCAATATTCCATCATCTTTAAAGGAGAATTAATGGCTGATATTTTCCTATGATTTAGGACATTTGGGCATCTCCAATTTGATTTATTAATATTATAATTAGGCTTTATTCCCAATTAAATTCATAAGCCCAGTTAGGCTTTGTTCACCAATCTGTATTTCCCATGTTTCCAATATCCTTTCAAAGGTTCGGTCCAAGATTTAAATTGTTTTCTCAATTTTCAGCGTTTGGGGGTGTTGGTGATACCTTTTGTTAAATTATAGTTGAAACCTGTGAATCCATCAGAATCATAACTGTAACACAGTGATTCACCAGTTGGGAGTACTGGGGAATTCATACCAAAGAAGGGTTTCTCTCATAGGGAGATTTAAAGTTTGTTTGCCTTTACAATTCCCTTCATGCAATATGCAAGATGAGCCTTTGAGATATTGTCATATTCTTCTCATAGAGATGAGTTTGTTGGTGTGATACCCCATGGGATAGGCTGACTGGGGGTAACTTCTGCACCTCCTGATACAACTGTAAGAGATATTATCCTGAATTTCATGAATCCCACGCCAATTTTAAGTGTAAAGGTCCTTCTTGTTCAGCAGTGCATTCTGGTGATGTGGCTGGCTTGGCCCTGCTGTGATATATCCACAGAATGACTCCTTGGAGCATGATGGTTGTGTAGGTGGTGAGTAGGACCTGAGAAGGTCCTTTCCATTCTTTCTTCGATGGTTCATCTGTCCATGTCCTCAAATACACCAAGTCTCCAGGTTGGTGTTGGTGCACAAGGACAGCAGTGTGCTCACAGTGACCTGTGGAGAGAGGACAGAACCTTTCCCAGACAGATAATGTACTCTTTCAGGTAATGTTTCCCTATGATTTCAGGGTTAACTCCTGTTTCTGTTACATGATGATGTTGTACTCAATCATCTTTTAAGATGATTCTCCAATCATCACATTCCATGAAGAAAATAGAGCAGATGAGCTTCCAACTGGAAAAATAAAAAACACTTGGAACAGAGCAGGCTGCAAGAGGGACAGACTTTAGGCCAAAAGGAGAAATTCCACCAGATACTTGAGCAATAATGAATGAATCTTATCTGTTGTGGAGAGAATATCAACACCCCCTATGTCTCTGGAGGAAGACAGAGTCCTCATGCCCAGATCTTTGCCAGAGGTGCCAATTAATCTCCCTGCTCTGCCTTAGGATTTCGCATTTTCAGTCAAGACATGTCTTCCTCAGGTAGCCATTGTTCCCTCAGCTTGAGTTGTAAGCCTGCTATTTATTATTTGCTTCAGCTTCAATTGGCTTTGAAGTTCCTTGTTTGCCCTTCAGTCCTATTCCTATTGACCTTTAATATAACTCTATCTTCTTTGTCCCCACTTAGTGGAAACAATAAGCCTTAAGTCATGTGGTGGAGCAGCTCTGCACTTCCTTTGCTCCTACATCTGCCTCTCCTACTGAAAGCATCCTTTAATTACCTTATATTTGGAGGAGGGAAGATCACTGCATTTCTTTTTCCTAGAGTCCTCTCAGAAGTATGTAACATAATTTGCTCATGCAAAGCGAGGCGGCAACATGGATGTAAATCTGTGTCGTTAACAGGATGGAGGGAAAATTGGGCTCATAAAATGAGCCACATGTGGCTTGAAGGCAGGTGTTTGAACAGGAGATGTGGAGTGCAGAAGGTGAATGAAGGTTTTTGACTCTGGTATGTTACAACAGATCTGTTCTCTAAAGAAAAAAAAAAGATGAGACCTAAAGGCAGCCACCACACAGCCAAACTGAGAGCGGTCCCACAGCACCAGAAGAGCAGAGCAGTATGACCACAGCAATGGGGCCCTCCAACAGTACAATAACTATCAGGTAAAGAACAGGTTAATCCAAGTAAGAACTCACCAACAAGGCTGGGAACAGGCTCACCTGTATCAGAGCTCAAGAGAGGCTGAATTCCCAACCCTGAGCTTAAATGGAGCCCCTTGTCTGAGGGTGTAGGTGTATGCTCCAGGCTTAGGGCAATTAAGGCCTATTAATTAATTAACTCAATTGATCCTTGGGATCCTTTCCAACCCAGACTGTTCTGTGACTGTGACTCCTAATGTACTCAGCATCCTGAAAATAAAAAAGGGGAAAAATTGGTCCTGATTTTGGAGTTTTTTACCTTGCAGATTTGTAGCTATACATACCTGACATGGTGATCATCAGGCAGGTGTTGGCCATGAGTGGGTGTGCAATCAAGGTGACACAGCTTTCACAGCCAACAGGACTACTAGACTTTCCCCTTTTGATTGTCCAAAATCACTTTGTTGGGACAATCACCTAAGTCTCATAGAAGTCTGATTACCTGTGATGCTCTTGGCTGTGATCCTCAGAGAGATGCCATCCTTGTCTTGTCTGTGGTCCTCAGAGAGATGCCATCCTTGTCTTGTCTTCACAGNTTAATGTATTTATTTATTTATATTTTTTACATTTTGTTTTATATTTTACCTTATAGTATTGCTCATCATCAAAGGGGAGAACATCTCTTTCTAACTTTCATAAAAATTAAAGACACTTGACCTTAGGGGTCAATTGCATCATCATTCTCTATTATCTCTGCTATACCATCTACTATTTTTTCTTTTTGGAATCTGAAAGGGTCTTCTCTGATCTTCTCTCAGGCTCTTTGTGGCACAGCTCAGGGTCACCCAAGCATTCAGAAACCATCTAGGGTGGTGAGGCACCATAACAGATTAAGAGAAGTTGTGGATGACCCCTCCCTGGCAGTGTTGGATCAAAGCCCCAGGTTGGATGGGGCCTTGACCAACTTGGTCTAGTAGAGGGTGCCCCTGCCATCACAAGGGATTGGAACTAGATGAACTTTAAAGTTCTTTCCCACCCAAAACATTCTCTGACTCTATGATAAGTCCTCACCCACCCTTTCCCATTTGAGCTGTCCCTCCTTTCTCCTTGGAATCACAGACTTCCAGGGCAGGATTTTTCCTTAACTCTTCTGTCTTGGATTACTGCTTGTGCCTTTTTCTTCTCAACTTTTCAGTCAAACNTCCTCAGAGAGATGCCATCCTTGTCTTGTCTGTGGTCCTCAGAGAGATGCCATCCTTGTCTTGTCTTCACAGCCTGTCCTAAACTCTTGTACAGCACACCTGGCCCTAGAGCTGACCATGCATGTCTGCCTTGAACATCTCCTAGGCCTTTGAAGAGCTCCTGTACCTGGCTTGGAAAGTGGAGAGGATTTTGTAGTTGTTGTACCAGTAGATATTTGTGTTTTACAGGGTCAAGTCAATATTTTCTTGGTAGCTTTGTGACTGCAGGAGGCTTTCCTAATGANCAAGCATTCAGAAACCATCTAGGGTGGTGAGGCACCATAACAGATTAAGAGAAGTTGTGGATGACCCCTCCCTGGCAGTGTTGGATCAAAGCCCCAGGTTGGATGGGGCCTTGACCAACTTGGTCTAGTAGAGGGTGCCCCTGCCATCACAAGGGATTGGAACTAGATGAACTTTAAAGTTCTTTCCCACCCAAAACATTCTCTGACTCTATGATAAGTCCTCACCCACCCTTTCCCATTTGAGCTGTCCCTCCTTTCTCCTTGGAATCACAGACTTCCAGGGCAGGATTTTTCCTTAACTCTTCTGTCTTGGATTACTGCTTGTGCCTTTTTCTTCTCAACTTTTCAGTCAAACTTGAGGTGGCTGCTCATACTTGGCTTTTAGCCTGTTATTTTCTCGTTGAGGCCACCCTGACCTTCCACTGAAATACTTTTTGTTTGCATAAATACAACCACTTTGTGGCTTTTGCTGATTTAATGCATGGCTTTATGGTCACAGGGGTGTTTGTCAGTGGAATGCCAGGGCTTGGCCTGTCTCATCTCAGTGACTCAACCAAAAGCAAGGGCTCTGCAAGAAACTCAACATCTGCAGCAGAGAGACTGGAAACACCCTCTGTCACTCTGTGGTTCACCCAGCTGTGATATTTGTGTGCTTCAGTCTCATAGATTCCGTAGAAGTAGATAAAACCTCGCACTTGCTAGTAAAAAAAACCCACTTTTTTTGATACAGCAACACAGAGCACAAGATTTGCCCTGTTACAAGCAGATTTTACCTTGATTTAGCTGCATCAGTGATTGTCTAATACTCACTTAACTTTTGCCTAGTGTTACTTGTACAACTAATCTATAAATAAAAGAGGAAACCCTTAACCCCACCAAACTCCAACCATGCAGCATTTGAGAAATATTAACACTATGTGTTAATTAAGGCTGAGGTTCTACTGTGTATTTTCTTGGTGCTGAACATGTACATGTGTTTGGTAGCTTATATGGAGCCCTTGTAACTATTAGTTTTCCTGTATTAATAATTTAATTAGAGCTGTAAATAATGGTATTTCTGTTAGACCAATAATTGCTGGTCTATATTTTTTTGCCAGTTATTTGCTACATCAATAATTGTTTCCAGTAATTGTTGTGAATAATGCTTGGACTGTTAAAACATGAATTAAGCTAACAGTGAATTCATGGCTCTGTATATAAGTTCTCCTTGTTTACCCATAATAAAGTAATTAAATGCAATAATAGTTCCTTAAAATCTCTAAAAGATGGCATTCATTCTTGCCTTTATTTTAAAGGAAATGAAATTCTCTTTGTTTCTCAGGTCTGTAGTGTAATACAGGGTCAAAGTATCCAGAAATATCTATAATTACTTTCAACACCTTTCAGAAAATGTGTTTTAAATGAAGTCATTTAGATAATGAAATTAGTTTTACTGGTTTCTATCAATCTTATTCCAACATTTTTGCACCTGCCTGTTTTTTTCACATTTCTTCTCTTTCTTGGCTTTTATTTGTGAGCTGTCTCACGTTTCTCTCGTGCAAGAGAGACCACCACACCCAACTGCACATTGAAGACCTCAAGCTGCAACACTTTTCTGTAGAAGAAAGGGAACATGGAATGTGTACAAGAAAGGTGTATGATACAACCAGTAGCAATGGGGACCTTTCACCTGCAGCAAACTGGAGCATTGCCTAGAAAAATCAGGGCAGCTTCTCTAACAACAAAAGACCCCAACAAAACAACCTTTTAATTAGGAACAAATGTCTGCAAATTTATCTTGTCTAAGTCTTTAGCTCTCTTAAATTGGGTTATCTTAAATGGATAGTGAGGACTTACCCTTGTTCTGCAACTTCAGTGGTTCATAAAAGAGTTAAGTTCTATAGTGTGATTGTAAAAGTTGCTTTAAGTAGACATTAATTTGTTTACAGAGTTGGGCTTTGCACACAGTTTTGTTAGTGCAAAGTTCTTGATCCTTCATATTAAGACACCATGTTCTATTTCATGCTCTTTTCTGTTTGACATCAGCTATGGCAAACATCACATCCTTCAGGCAAAGTAGGAAAGGATGTTCTCTGTACACACCAGATTGTAAGGGTGATGAAAGGCACAGGAACTGATCACCAGAAGTTATGGCTGGTGGAGATATGTGCTGTTTGCTCATGACTAGATGAGGCTGTCTTCTGACTGAAGTGAGGCAACTGCACAATTTTGCCAAGGCCAAACAATGGCCCAACTCTTACGACTTGTTTAAGTTTGGTATCAAGAGTTATAAGCAGACAGGTTTGATGATGGACATCTTCTGTGTCCAGGTTCATCTTGTGTAAAGAAATCATGTGGTAGATCCTATGCAGTGTTAATATAGGGTCTTTCTTCCACTTGAGGAGCAGATCACTTTTTTAAAAAGGTGTCTAGTTAAAGTTATTAATTTTAATTATTGTATTTAGTTCTCACTTCAAATACATGACTTTTAATTTATTTGACAATTAACTCCAATTCCACAGAATGGTTTCTCTTGGAAGGGAACTTAGAGATCACACAGTTCCAAACCTCTGCCATGGGCAGGGACACTCTCCACTAGCCCAGGTTGCCCATCCAGCCTGGCTTTGAACCCTGCCAGGGATCCAGGGGCAGACACAGCTTCTCTGGACATCCTGTGTCAGGGCCACCTCACCCTCACAGCTGAGAATTTTTTTCCTAATGTCTAACCTGAATCTGCCTTCTTTTAAATTAAGCCCATTACCTCTTGTCCTATAATAACCCTCTCTGATAAACTGTCCTTCCCCAGATTTCCTGAAGCCTCTTTCAGGAAAGTGGAGGGTGCTCTAATGTCTTCCCTGAACCTTCTCTTCTCAGGGATGGCCAGTGATAGGACAAGGGGAAATGGTTCCAAACTGGAACACAGACAGTTCCATCTTAATAGAAGGAGGAACTTTTTCCCTGTGAGGGTGACAGATCACTGGGCCAGGCTGCCCAGAGAGGTTGTGGAGTCTCCTTCTCTGGAGACATTCCAGACCCATCTGGACACGTTCCTGTGTGATCTACTCCAGATGATCCTGCTTGGGCAGGGGGGTTGGACTGAGTGATCGTGCAAGGTCTCTTCCAGCTCCTGATATTCTGTGATTCTGTGATTCTCCAGGATGAATAATCCAAACTCTCTCAGTCTCTCTTCATAGCAGAGGTGCTCCAGCCCTCTAGTCACCTCTGTAGCCCCCTCCTGACTCACTGCAAGAGCACCATGTCTTCCTTGTCCTGGGGACCCCAGAGTTGGACACAGCACTCCAGGTGGGTTCTCTCAGTTCTTTTGTTTGAAACTCATTTTCTAACTAGTTCTGCTGCTGAATTAGCTTTAAATGTCTCTACCTCACCTATGTGCCCTTTAAAAAAACATTCACATATTTACCAAAAATCATTCTTTTGAACGAGGAAGTCACTTATCTTTTTGATGTGTTTGAGGTATCTGCTGCCTCATGTTCTGAGTGTGGTGCTGCAGTGGAGAGGGTAATTTTCAGGTGGTTCAAGAAGCAAATATTTTCTTTGTCAAGGTAAATAGCACGTTCATTCCTCCCTATTCTCCCAGCATCACTCTAGTGAGGTGCCTCAGGCTTTCTCTGGGAAAACAGACCCATCATTATTCACTACAGCTCTTGGGAAGCTTCCAGCTAAGGAATGAAGCAAAGCAAATAGATTTCAAGTACAGAAGCAGCTCATCAAGTCCAACCATGGCTGTCCTCTCCTAAACCATATCCCTAAGCAGCTCTACCCATCTTTTAAATACATCCAGGGATGGTGACTCCACCCCCTTCCTGGGCAGCCTGTTCCACAGCCCTTTTGGTGGAGAACTTTTTCCTAACATCTCATCTGAAGCTGCCTTGGTGCAGCTTGAGATGCTCTGTGTTGTATGCATTGTGCCATGTTAAACCTCTGTGGAGGACATCTGTACTTTGACAGTGTTTCTCTCAGCATTCCTCTGGAGAAACTGACTGGTCATGGCTTGGGTAGGTGTTTGCTTTGCTAAGTAAAAATCTGGCTGGATGGCTTGGCCCAAAAAGTCGTAGTGAATGGAGTCAAACCCAGTTGGCAGCCAGTCACAAGTGGTGTTCCCAAGGCTCAGTCACTAAATTGAGTGGGTGTGATGACCTGCTGGAGGGTAGGAAGGCTCTAAAGAAGTATATGGATAGGTTGGGTCAGTGGGCTGAGGCCAACTGCATGAGGTTCAACCAAGCTCAGTGACTGGTCCTGCACTTGGGTCACAACAACCCCAGGCAACACTACAGGCTTGGGGAAGAGTGGCTGGAAAACTGCCCTGTGACAAAGGAAATGGTTTTGTTGGCTGAAAACTGGTTGAACATGATCCAGCAGTGTGCCTTGGTGGCCAAGAAAGCCAACAGCATCCTGGCTTGTATCTGAAATAGTCTCCAGCAAGACTAGAGAACCCTTTGTTGTCCTGTGCTTGGCACTGGTGAGGCTGAAGCTCAAGTATTGTTTTCAGTTTTGGGCCCCTTACTACAAGAAGGACATTCAGCTGCTGGAGTGTGTCCAAAGAAGAGCAGCAAAGCTTGTGAAGGATCTAGAACACAAGTGTTATGAGGAGCAGCTGATGAAACTGGGGTTGTTTAGCCTAGAGAAAAGGAGGCTGAGTGGAACCACCTGGAAGAAGGTTGTAACCAAGTGGGTGTTGGTCTCTTCTGAGTAACAAGCAATAGGATGAGAGGAATCGGCCTCAAATTGAACCAGAGGGGGTTTGGATTGGATGTTAGAATAAATTTATTTGCCCTAAGGGTTATTAACTGCTGGTGTAGACTTCCCAGGGAAGTGGTTGAGTCACTGTCCCTGGAGGTATTTAAAATGTGTCTATGTGGCACACAGGGACATGGTTTAGAGGTTGGACTTGATCTTAAAGGTCTTTTCCAACCAAAACAATTCTGTGATTCTAAGAGTTTTGAAGCATGGCTAAGGCAAACAGCAGGTGGCTACTGGAATGGTAAAACAATGCAATTTTTACAGGAAGGTGAATAACAGCCATTATTTTTTTTCCCCAGTGATTACCATGCTTGTAATGTAATTAATCACCTGGAATTGACCCCATGCAGTCTGATCTTGGTGAACCTGCTTTAGCAGGAGGGTTGGACCAGGTCATCTCCAGCAGTACCTTCTGAGCCCTACCACTCTGTGACTCACTGGCCAGATGTACTGGTTTCTTACCATCTGTTTTCCACAGTGTTACAGAAAGCTTCCACTGTCTGAAGTTTCCTAAAGGTTTTTTTCACACTTCTTTTTACTTATCACAGAATATTTCACCACAAACAGCAAAAATTCCAGCCCTGCCCAGTTTTACTTTCTTTCACTCTCACCGTACTGCATTGCAAAAGTTAATAGATAATCTTGGAAATAAAAGCAAAGGGTTAGTTTTATGGTCAGGATTACAGGGCCCAAAGGTCCCAGCAGCCTTCTGACCATCACCAACAGATGCAAATGTCTGCATGAAGGTTTCTTGAAGGTGCAGCTGAGTTTCTGAAAATCCAGGTTTGTGTTTCTGGTTTATTTTGGGTGCATATCTGAATGTTTTCTTTGCCCTCTGTTTTCTGGCAGGCACTGTGGTGGTGTGGTGGTGGTGTGTTGTGTGGCTGACAGGTTGGGCTTTGTCCTGAAAGACCTGGCTATTACCTTTGCTGAGCTCTGCTTTGTGTGTATTATTCTCACATGTTGAACTGTTGCTTGGGAGAGAGAGAAAAATGTCACAAATACCTTTACATCAATCTGCCCTGAAGCCATTCTTACTGACAGGTTTGGCTTTGGACTTGAGCAGGGTTGGATTTTGGAGAGAAATCCATGATCTGACAGTGACTTGGGGATGCACAGACCTTCTGGAAAGCCTCAGATGAGGATTTCTATCATGTAATAGGCACAGATCCCTTACTGGACTTTGCCATATTTTTTTCTTCCTATTCAGGGTGTTTATTGCAGTCTTGGAATTTGTTAGTGATGGCAACAGAGTGTCTGTCAGGCACATTTAGTCTTGCTGTTTGTTTTCACAGCTCATTTTTGTTCCTTTTCATATATATTTTTCCAATATGTTGCCCCTTCCCTTCATTTTAGGTTTGGGGGATTTTTTTTAAGGCAGAATTAATGTTCTGGGCTTTTTTTAACCCTTATTGCCTTTGCTATTTACTCCAAGGAGCCATCCCAAGTCCTGTTGCTAGTTACTACTACAGAGATATGTCTGCACAGCTTAGGAGCTTCTCACTTTGTCTCCACTGACTATTGTCAGTGTTGGAGTGCCTCCATCAGAACAATCATAGGACTTCTCTGGCTCCTGAATCACTCCCCAGGTTCACCTGTGGGGTAGATAATCATCTGGGTCGTGCACATAAGCAGACAATAAGATGTTGGGATGAATCTGGGAAAGATGCAACTCAATTGTGCAGCGCTCCACGTCGTAAGGTCTCTTCCAACTTCAAATAGTTGGTGATGCTGTGATTTATTTTGCATTCAAACAGACTTTTGTCTTTCTCATAGGTATGGAGCTCTCAGTCCAGCTGGCAGCACTCACCATCATCTTGGTGTTGGTATCTACACACCATGGCACTGGAGGTAGTTTTGCTCTGTAATGGATTCATTTTGCTCTGTACTAAACCCACTCTGGAGATCATGAATGGATTTGTTCCAATGCCCCCATGACTTTATTTGCTACTGAAGGAGGTCAAGATTGAGATGATTTCTTTGTACTGCATGTTCACACACCTGTATGTTCTGGGACACAGTTTGCTTGACTAATTAACATTAAAATTAACATCCATGAGCTGTTTGTCTAAGGTAGATACACAGTCAGTAGGAGAAGATGGGCCCTCCCAGAGCATAACAGAACTCATCTCAGAGCTCCATCTTCCCAGGGAATGAGCTGCTCTCTAGGGAATGCATTTTCCCCATGCTTTGTCTAGAAGACAGTTGCCTCAGTGAGATTCTTAAGTGGAAAAAATTCGATGAGATGAATGTATGTTCATGTTGCCAACACTACTGAGGGAGGTAATTTTGACTTGCATGATATGTTGGATGCTGGTCATTTGAAATGGTGTTTCCTTGTGTTTCAAATGTGTCTGTATTGTTTTCTTTATCATCAGATTTTCAGCTTCTGCCCCTAGACTGTGAGTAGATAAGGGCTCCAGCATCAGTGGAAAAAGCACTTATAGAGCATCATAACTGCAAAATTTCTCACCCTCTGCACCCGTATTGTTTAAAACCACTGTGACTGCTGAGCACAGCTCATGCATTTCTCTCTCTCTTCTGTAGGTCATGGCCATGATCCATTGCTTGTCTTGGATGGTTATGAGGATGATGGTATTAGACTCAAATGTTTCTCTGAGAGGTTATTTTCTGAAGTCCAGATACTGTGGACAGATGGTAGAGGAGATAATGTAACTGGAAGTCCTCTCATCACCAGCACCCCCTCTGCAAATGCCAGCAGCTCCATCATTCTAAAACCAGGATCTGGAAACTCTGTGTCCTGCAAAATAGTTGATAAACTGCTGAAAACATCAACAGAGTCTTCAGTTGTCATTGCAGGTAACTACAACCTTGTGCTTCGTGAGCAGATTGCCCCAGAACCTCGGGTTTCACAGCTTTCAAAACCCATTTATTCTGTAATATTACCTGGGCTTTGCACTGACACACTGTGAAGAGCTTGGGGTTGCCTATGGATAAAAAGTTGGACATGAGCTGACAATTTGTGGTCCCCAGAAGCCAACTGTATCATCAGCTGCAGCAAAGGCAGCATCACTGGGAGGTTGAGGGGTGGGATTCTGACCCTCTACTCTGGTGAGATCCTGCCTGCAGTGCTGCATCCAGCTCTGAGGACCCCTTTTCTTACAAGAAAGACATTGAGCTGTTGGAGTGAGTCGAGAGGAGGCCATGAAGAAGAGCCTAGAGAAGAGGAGGCTCCAGGGAGACCTTCTAGCGCTCTGCCAGGACCTCAAGGGGGCCTACAAGAAAGATGGGGAGAGGCTGTTCAGTAGGGCCTGTTGTGACAGGACAAGGGGTGATAAAGGGTTTAAAATAGAGGGAGGGAGATTTAGATTGGAGATTAGGAAAAAGTTCTTTGCTGTGAGAGTGGTGGAGCACTGGAACAGGTTGCCCAGGGAGGTGGTGGATGCCCCTGGATCCCTGGAGACGTTCAAGGCCAGGTTGGATGAGGCCCTGAGCAACCTGATGTAGTTGGGGGTGTCCCTGCTTCTTGCAGGGGGGTTGGACTAGATGACCTCTGGGAGTCCCTTCCAACTCCAGCCAGTCTAGGATTCTAGGATTCTATGTAAAAGACCAGTGAAACGATCCTACAGGTGTCTGGGAATGAAATTTAAATCCAAATTTGTTTCTTTCACTTAGACATGTGATCAAAATACAAAAAAAAAAAAAAAAAGTTATAACTGAAAAGTTATAACTGATCATCTGAAATAATTTGTAGATGCCTTCTTTCCTGCCACTTCCCCTTGGCTGGCAGCTTTTATTGTGATCCTGCTCTTGAGTGTGTTCTTCGTTATCGCCGCAATTTATAAACTCAGAAGTAAGTTCTACCCCTTCTGTAAATGACAAATGCTTCAAGTAATTAAGTTGAAAGACAGCATCACCATGCCAGGAATTATCTGGGCAGGAAGCTCCAGGATTATGAACAATCACCCTCATGATTCTTCACTTTTGGTTTTTACTGTATTTTTGCTTTCCAATGTATCTCCTTTTCGGCATCTCTCAACAATTCAACATCTCGGGGGGTAAATCTATAAAATCACATCTGCCAATAGGAATTAAAATATTGCTAGAGTGAAATTATTGTTCCAGTTTAAGAACTAAAATATTCTAATGTATCCAAATATATCCACTGGCTTAATCTATAAGTAATTTTATTGCTCTATAAGCTGTGTTCTACCTAAAACAGTTCTACAACACAAAACTCTTTTGCCCAGAACCATGGCAACTCTGGGGTTTTTTCTGCATTCAGCATCACTACTTTTATTAAATTCTATTAAATTTTATTATTATGATTTCTTGTTATTTTAATGGGATATATAAGTATATTCAAATAAAGACATTTTGAAAATAAATTCCTTCTGTATTCAAGCTTGCTCACCATGAAATATGGAAAGTTTCATTTGAAAACCTACAAACAAAAAGATGTTTTCCTTCTCCCTGCCTCTTCTCCCTTCTCTCTGTCTTTCTCAGAGCTCAGTAAGACAACCACTCGTGAAGGTAAGTCATATTAACACCATATTTAAAAGTCATGTTTATGCTGTATGTCCTCATGAAGTTCTTGTGTACCAGCAGAAATGATGCCTAGTGCTATAAACCATATAAACCACAGAGACTTCAAAAGATTGGGGCTTTGGGGAGTCTACCTACCTGTAGGCTCCATCCAGGTTGTCTTTGTAGAGTAAGTCACCTACACTCAGAGAGGGACTGTCCCACCGCTGATTTCTGCTCCTGATGAGGAAATTCTGGAATTTCCTTGACTTTTCTGCCTGCAGATGTTGAAGGAAACAGTAAAAATCTTTTGAGCAAAAGTTTTCTCAGGTTTTTCTTCCCCCTGACCTAGCTAAAAATTTGCCTTTTCCAGAAAAATTACTTTTTGACAGTTCATGCTGTCATGCCCAGGCTTCTTAACTCAGTAGAATATTCTTTGGTGTCTTTATGAGAAGCTATAATAGAAAGACCCCACAGACACCCCAAATAACATGTGGTGGGGTGGTTAAATCTACAACATAGATGTGATTGAGCAGCAGAATAATTCTATGAATATTTACTTCAATTTTTTTGAAGAGTTTTGTCTTCAGGGTGAGATTCCTGTATTTTTTAGAAATAATTTACTTTTGAAATGTAGTCACCTAGGATTTGATAACTTATGTGTGTGTATATTTGCAAATGTCTGTGTGTAACTATACATGCAAATTGTCATTTAATTATTTCTCTACAGTCTTTAAAACTAAGTGGTTGAAGAATTGCTCTTAGGATGTCAAAATATTTTTCTTTTCACAGAAAATGCAGAAACAGAAATTCAAAAAGGTATGTGTAACAGCCTTTTTTTCCCAACAATTTCTGTTTATCAATCTCTCTGGGGTTTTTTAGAACCAGATGAAAGCTGAGCTAGGGAAGCATTAGTGGCTGTTTCATTATTGCAAAATAAAACCTTATAAAAATCATTGCAACACCCTTTATATTGACCACTTAAAGATAACAGAAGTTTACTGCAAAGAAGAGAACTAATTCCATGGAGAACTTTGAGCTACAACTGGTATTTTTTTGCTCAGTATTTGAGTTTGCAAATTCTATGATCTTTCCTGTAGGCCCCTTTTAGGTACTGGAGGGCTGCAGTAAGGATTCATCTCGTTAGGTTCCAGACTTGTGTAACTTCAGGTTCCTCAAATGGTCTCAAACCTGGTCTTCTCTTTCAATGGGTGGTTCTTCATTCTCCCAGTCTTTTCCTTCTGTGTCCCAGACAGTGTGACTGGAGCCTCTGCTGGTGTAAACTGAGGGAAAAAAATGTTGAGTACTTCAGCCTTCTCCATATCCTGGCTAACCAGGTCTTCCATTTCCTTCTGGAGGAGGGGCCATATATTCCATCATCTTCCTTTCATTGCTGTCCTTGATGTCCCTGGACATATTTAATTCTGTCAGTGTTTAACTTTTCTAACCCAGTCCCTCCCTGCTCATACTTTCCACCTCTGTAGGCTTCCTTTTGGCACTTGAGTTGGCACAGGAGCTCCTTGTTCATCCATGCAGATGAACCAGGCCATCCAGGCCTTTTTGCCCAACTTTTCTATCTTGGGATACATCACTTCTGAACTTGGAGGAGGTGGTCCTTGAATACTAGCCAACCATCTTGGGTCCCTCTTCCTTCCAGGGCTTTGTCCCATGTGAGACGTCCCTTCTACCAAGAAGGTCCCTGAAGAGGCAAAAGTCTGCTCTCCTGGTGTCCAGCTTTCTGTGTGCCATCCTTGATGGCCTGAGGATCTTGAACTCCACCATTTTATTGTCATTATATCCAAGGATGAGCTTCACATCCTTTACCAGCCCCTCCTTGTTGGTGAGGACAAGGTCTAGCATCACACCTCTCCTTGTTACCTTCTCTGTCACAGGGAAGGGAATTTTTATGAAGCTCACAGAATTTAATTTTGTGTTAGGCCTTGCTATCCACAACACAGTGGAACAGGTAGCAAATAAAATGGATTTGGGTAAAAAAAAAAAAACACAAAGGAAAGGGAAAGGGAGGGGGAAAGNAGGAAAGGAAAGGAAAGGAAAGGAAAGGAAAGGAAAGGAAAGGAAAGGAAAGGAAAGGAAAGGAAAGGAAAGGAAAGGAAAGGAAAGGAAAGGAAAGGAAAGGAAAGGAAAGGAAAGGAAAGGAAAGGAAAGGAAAGGAAAGGAAAGGAAAGGAAAGGAAAGGAAAGGAAAGGAAAGGAAAGGAAAGGAAAGGAAAAAAAAGGTGTTTTAATGTTTAAATGTAATCTCTTTCAGAGATAGAGGAACTCCAATATGAGCTAGGTAAGAATGGAGTTTGACTTCTTTGTTACGTTGGGTTTGAGCATCTTTTGGTTAGAAGAATCCTCTATATTGAAAATGTTACAAAATCACAACAGAGGGTCCCTACAGAAACTGATTTTCTATTCTAAAGTTAGGGCTCTTCATTAAATTAATATGTTGTCATTATTATCTGCTGTTTCACCCAGTTTTAGTGAATTTTATGTACCTAATCTAAGATAATAATCTAGAGTCCTACAGGATGATTATCTACAGAGGACAGTTGATCCCTCAACTACTTTGAAATGATGTTCTGAACTTAATGCCAAGACTCAGTCCTCTAAATAGTCATATTCTCTAACATTTAAATTCTTAGTGATGTTTTGTGTGGTTTTGTCTTCAGAAATGGAGTATTCTCTGCTATTTCTGAGTTTGTTGCTTTGTTTTTCAGAGGAGGAGAAGGAAAGATTTACAAAGGGTAAAAATAACATTTTTTTTTTACACTTTGCTTTTAGTCCCAAATGCCATTTTTTATATACATATGCTAAAAGATGGTTGCAGGCAACCATTCCAATAAAATAGTTGTTTCCAATGCAATTTGTTTTGAATCACTCCCTAATTATTTCTTACAGTTTAATTTTTTGGTTATGATTTGTATTCAGGAATAATTGGGTGGCACATTATTTACTACCAGAGAAAACTTACATAATGTGTGTCTATGCTACAAAGATAAACAGTTTAATTATATATATATACACATACAAATTAATAATCAGGTTTATATATATATAAATATACATCCCCCTATATATTACTATTCAAAAATGCATAGTGAATGTGCCATAATTTGCCTGAATTAGTCATCCAAATTTTTAATTTAGTGGTTTTTTGTTTTGTTTTTTAGAAAATGAAGATATGTTGTCCAAAATTGGTAAGGATATTAAGTCAACTTTGGTCCTTAAAAAGAAGATATTTGTGATCAGACATAGCATTTTTGGAATCAAACTGTGCTACCCTTTGAGGGCTATTTCAGCACTTGATTCTCTTCCACATTTAGACTTAATTGTCCCAAAAAGAAGTATTTATCTGGCACTTTCTATGTGCCATTCTCCTTCTCCTGACTTCACACCAAGTCCAGGAGACCAGCTTGGGTTTAGATAACCTCTAGCCCTCCAAAGGGAAGCTGGCATCCTTTCCTGAGTCCTAGGCCAGGTCATACTTAAGAAATGCCATATAGAAAATACTCTTATTAGCACAGAGACCCTACAGAAGAGCCTCATTGTGCAAGAGGGTAACATAAATTCCTGTCCTTTTCAGAAAAAGTCCAGAATGAACTGGGTGAGTTGAAAGCTGAAAACTGATATTATCAAATACACCCCTCTAACCCCAAACAGTACTAAAATTTACCATATCAACATTAAGCAATAATTTTAATTAATCATTTATTTATTTTCTGCAGATTTCAGGAGAGCTCAGAGCAAAGCAGGTAAGCCCAATCTTGCCTGATATTAACCTCATGTTCTTCCATGCACAAAGTCCATCCCTTCTGTTACAAAGAGCTCACAGCCTGTCAGAATTGTTGGAAAAAAGGAAAAATTTTGAAGCCCAATGGGTGAAACAGACACTTAAGTTTTCTTTGGCATCACCCATCTACACATTTCTTGAAAGCACATGTTAGGGGGGATAATTTCTGTACAAACTGGGAATTTTAAATGTTATGTGGTTTATTCCCCCAAAAAATCTGGCTGACAGATGAGATGGATCCCCTCAATCAGAGTAAATATTAATTAATAAAAGGCATTGTGAAGCCAGGCTGCCATGCTGGAGTTTTTGACTGACAAAACCACACTCTACATCCCTGGGGTATTTAGGTGTCTGGTTCTCTTTATTTTTTAGCATTCCCCCCTTTGTTAATTTCTTTGGAGATTATTGTTTATTTTCCTGAAATTCGGAAATAACTCAGTGCATTGTGGGTTTTTTTTGTTTGTTTGTTTTGTTTTTCTTTTTCTTCTTCCTTTCTAAAGTTAATATCACTCTGGATGAGAAATGCAAACATCCCAGCCTCATCATTAAAGAGAAAAACAGGGTCAAGCCCTGCACCCAGGAAGAGGTCCCACCCAAAGCGATGGTGGTGGCCACTGAAGGGTTTTCAGGAGAAAAACATTACTGGGAAGTGGAATTGGGGGACAAATCGGAGTGGGAGCTGGGTGTGGTGCACGAGGAAGTTAGAAATACATTGACAAATGAGATGAGCACTTCCCCAAAGGGGAATTTACTCAGCCTGCAGTTTTCTCAGGGAGAATACAGCCTAAGTGATGGGGAGAGTCTAAAAAATTGCAAGCCCTGCAGTGTAGTAGGTGTTTTCCTGGACCAGGACTTGAATAAGCTTTCATTCTTTGATGTTGAAGAGAAATGCCTTCTCACATCTCACTCTCTTGGGTTTTCTGGGAATCTCTACCCATTCTTCAGTCCAGGCTCTGATGAAAAATGGTTGGGAATACGCCCTGTAAGCACTGAAAACTCATTACCCTCTCTGTGAGATCACAGGGACAAGGGGACATCAGTAATTAGTTAATATAATGGATCACAGAAGACATGAAAGCACAAGGAATGGGGTGGGAGGAAAGGTAATATCAGCTTTTAATACCATGGTCAAGAAAGAAATAATCTCTGAAGTGCTTCATAGGGATTCACTGTGTTCTAAGAACTGATTTTGTAAAAAAACATGTCAAATTTTGTTATATTTTACCTGCAGCAAAGAAACATGGATTTCTTTCTGTATTCATTGCATTCATTTGTATTAATTTTTGACTAATAAACTCATTGGTACAGTTTACCAAGAAGAGTATTAATGCACATTTCTAACTTTATACAAAGTAGAAAACTATTAATAACAATTAAATCATGAACTATGAAGTGCAAATAGTCTTTTTGGAGGTCTGCTTATAAGAGAGGTTAAGTGATAAGATTGAAATCCACAGATCACATGTTGGGTGTGATAAAACTTGGGAGAAATTGCTTATATGTGAGCAATTGATTGACCTAATTAATGGGAGTAAAGAGTTAGATGCACTTGCCTAGTGTGGGAGCTTAATTGAGTTTGAGCTAACAGAGCATGACACTTACAGGATTCACACACCCTCCTGAAGCAGCAGATGATGATGAGGGAAGATGTGACAGGGCATCTTAACCCCCAAGAGATGTCTTGTCTTCAGGCAAGGAAATGATATCCAGTTCTCTGCTACGTGTAGCTGGCAGCCATCTGCTCTACTGCTCCTCCATCAACTGCACAGGGGAGAAAATATGGTGAAAGGCTCATGGGTTGAGATGAGGACAGGGAGATCCAGCAGCAATTACTGCCATGGGCAAACCAGACTCAACTAGGGGAAATTAATGTAATTTATTGCCAGTGAAATCACAGTAGGGTAATGAGGCCTAAGGAGTGTTTTTAGAAAACATCTTCCACCCACCCTTCCCTTCCTCCCTGGCTTAAATTAGAATCATGGAACAGCTGGAGTTGGAAGGGACTCCCAGAGGTCATCTAGTCCAACCCCCTGCAAGAAGCAGGGACACCCCCAACTAGATCAGCTTTCCCAGGGCCTNACTCTCTCAGCCTGTCCTCATAGGAAAGGTGCTCCAGCACCTTTATCATCTTTGTGGCCTCCTCTGGACCCTCTCCAACTGCTCCATGTCCTTCTCATGTTGGGGGTTCCAGCACTGGATATATACAGGGATTGTATAAAGTCCCATGTATATGGGAGGCATCCTGTTACTGGGCTTAACCCTTCTCTTATCATCAGCTGCCTGGTCTTCTCAATCATGCAAAAGTTTCCCAACATCCTGCATCACACTGATAATGGCATCATATGCAATGGATTAAAACCACTCTCTGTTCTCTGATTTAATTTAACTGTTTAAATCTGTTCACCACCCTTCTGTTCTCGGCCTGTTGAGGACGGGCATCCATCCACTGGACAGCTGGATCCCACTGGGCAGGCACCTTGCTGCCACACTGGAAAATCAGGATTGCACTGGGCAAAGGGGATATCTTCAAGGCCACCCACTCAGTGGGAAGCTTCTACTAGATAGCCTAAATAAAGCATACATTGAGGGTGACTAAGCTGAAGCAACTCTGTATCACTCCAGATTGTGACCAGCATCCCTTCATGCATATTTTAAATTCTTTTGGTCTTCTGTAAAGTTCATAATCATTCTGTGCCATCACTCCTTCCTCCTCCCTCTTCTGCTCCAAGGTCCTCTCCATCAGCTACAGGATCTGTTCTAGCATGGGCTGCAATTCCTAGGAGAACCTACACCAGGGTTGGCTATCCAAAAGCTACAGGCCTTCAGGATAAACATGCTCCACTGTGGGCTCTCCATGCAGCTCTTCCACATGTTCCAAGGTTGAGTTCTTCACAGGCTGCAGGGAAACAGCTGCTCCATCTTGGATTCTTCCAAAATTTCCATGGTCTGCAGGGGAGTCTCTGCTCTGGAGCCCCAGAACCTTCTTCTCACAGGGGCCACCTCTGCAACCTCCCCATTTCCAGCTACCAAAACTTTTCCATGTTGGCACAACTTTATAACTGGAAAAAATACCATTTTGCTACAGGGAGCTCTGACTATTTTTCACAACAAAGTTCAGAGAAAGTTCTGCTCTCCCCTCAGCATGCCAAAATGTAGCCAACAGGTGTGGAAACATGAAATAAAATGGCAGAGTCTATTAAGACCAATTTCCATACAATTTATTATAAATTGTGTAACATTTCCATGGATGATGAGACCTTGGGGCATTTAGACACAGATGTCTTCTCCATTCTCCATGGAAGAATCATTCCACAGGCATTTAACTTCTTTAGTTTCACTAAGTCTCTAAACTAGCTGGAGAGGATGTGGAAAACATGGAAATCAAAGTAAAGAATTGTGGGTTTATTTTAGAGCCAGTTTTGAGTGCTACTTCTGCCAGGACCTACTGGCATCAAAATGGGTCATATTCAAAATCAAGGTGGATAACAGTCCCACAAAGTCCTTTATCCAACCTCCATGGAGAAAGTCTTGTTATGTTTTCAGGCTCTTGGAGAACAGAACTTGACAAATAGTGTTTAAATGTAAAGGAAACACAGGAATCTAACAGCTTAGAGGGGGAAGCCCTATCTCCTTTTTTAACTGGACCAGTAACAGTTGGGGTGGCACCTACTGGATCAGGCTGTTGCTATTTCCATCTGTTTGTAAAAAAACACTCAAGGTTGCATTGATAAAGAATAAAAAACACATTGAAGTGAGGGGAAAAACCCTCCTGTCATCCAACCATATTCTAATTAAAGTCACAGTGGAGAATGTGTTGGAGCCTCTACAAGGCATAATGATTTGAATTATGGATTAAAATCTTCTGATCTTGCTTTTTGCCTTCAAGAACTGATTTTCTTTATACCTGTTCTTAGAGCATTGTAAAAACACAATTAAGGAAATTTTCTCCTTGTCCTGGACTTACTGACAAGAACATCTTTCTCCTGTGATGGTTTGCAGACAACTGGGAATTTGCACACAGCTTCAAGAATACACCTAAAATCAATCATCAGATGCTTCCTCTGGCCTCTTAGTTGAGAAGAAAAAATATTATTTCACATCAAAGTGCATTTTTTGTTGTCTTTTGAAAGTAATTCTCTCACATTGTTCCTCCTTTTTTTTAACAGATTTTCCTGTTTTGTTCCCCAGTCATACTCTTTATTTTATAATTATTGATGTCCTAAGCCATCCTAGTCTCTCCTCAGCCCTGACCCCTTGGCAGATAATTTTGATTCCAAATTCCCTTTTACAGTGTTTTCAGAGGCACAGGGATTAAGACTGTGGGGAGAAGAGGTGTGAGAGCCCCTTCCCTTTTGGAGACAAATGGGTGAAACCTTTCTGCACCTTCTTTTCCAAGCCTTAGAGGCATTCTCATCATGATGGCCATTTTCTTTGCTTCATAGAAGGTCACTTGCCTCTCCTCCAAGTCCAGAAGCACACCAACCACTGAATTACTCATCTGCTGCTTCCCAAGCCAGCGGTCTCCTTCACTCGAGAAAATCTCTTCCTTGGACTTGTGCAGAGACCAGTAGTCCTCCCCAGGAAGGATCCCTTTCTCCTCCTGTTTCCCATTCTTCCTCACCACCCCCACCACCCAGTCCTGCTGCTGGCCCACCTCCACCTCCCAGTAGTGTTTCCCGGCTGCAAAACCTTCCTCCCCCACGAGGACGGGGACTGTGGAAGGAGAGTTTGGGCCAGCAGGTTCAGACACGTTGGTCTCCACACCTGGAGATGGCTCTGGCACCAGGAGCTGCAGCACTTGACAGTCAGCATTCATGGTAACAGGAACTGGAGGGGAAAATGAGAATAATCTGATGAGCAGAATGACTCTGAGACCTTTGTCCACACAGGGGTTTGGGTTGCAACCTTTGAGGATCTCAGTGATCCTGGTGCAATTCATAGAATCATAGAATCATGGAATGTCTAGAGTTGGAAGGGACTCCCAGAGGTCATCTAGTCCAACCCCC
>VXBZ01005254.1:0-16494 GCA_013399135.1 Heliornis fulica | reverse complement strand
GAGGGGCAGAGTAGAGGGGAGAATCCCCCCCCCCGACCTGCTGGCCACCCTCCTCTGGATGCAGCCCAGTTCAACCAACAACAGAAACATTCCCCAGAATGGAGCATGCCAGCCCTGAAGAACCAAGAAGAACCTTGGAGCCATCACTGCCATGTCCTCTCTGGTTGTGCAAGTCCACATGCTTGACAATAAATCTTTCTCTCCTCCATATGGCCACCCACCCTGTGGAGAGTTGTGTCCACACCCTAGACACTGACACCCTTCAGAAATGCCTTTTCTCAATCTTCCCAACAGCCACATTCCCTGTTAACCAAGCCAGGGACCAAGCTAACCAATCAAATCCTGTGACTCCAGTGCTGTAGGGGTGTCTCTAACATCAGGGCACTGCCACCTCGGGGTGAGTGGCATTGCCATTTCAAGGTGGCTTGTAGAGATGCCCACTGTGTTTCCACACCCTGTCTCCTGCCATCTTACCTGCATGGCTTCTGGCTTCCCAGAAATCTATGGAAAGAAAATGGACATCACCATATTATGTTTTTTCTAGGGCTGTAAGCTACTTCTCAGTAGCTTATATTAAATTGTAGATAAATTGTATAGCTTAAATTGTATATAATCATATACAATTTCTGTCATCAGTTTAATTTGAATCAGTTTTTACCTTATTCTACTTAACTATAACCAGCATTCTGCAGAACAACTAACATGATATACTCATAAAATCATTGGTTGTGTCTGGTTGGAAGGGACCTTTAAGGAAGGTCCATCCCCTCTGCAGTCCCCAGGGACAACTTCAGCTAGATCAGATTGCTCAGAGCTTCATCAAGCCTGACCTTGAATATCTTCAGGTATTGGGCCTCCACCACCTCTCTGGCAAACCTGTGCAAGTGTCACCACTCTCACAGTGAAGAATTTCTTGCTAATTTCTAATCCAACCCTACCTTGCTCTAGTTTATCACAGAATGTGTTGGGTTGGAAGGGACCTTTAAAGGTCATCTGGTGCAACCCCACCCTGTAGTAAGCAGGGACATCTTCACTAGATCAGGCTGCTCAGAATTCCATCAAGCCTGACTTTGAATTTCTCCAGGAATGGGGCCTCCACCACCTCTCTGGGCAACCTGGGCCAGAAATCTGCCACCCTCAAAGAATTTAATTGAAGAATTTATTTAATTTGATTTAATTGAAGAATTTATTCCTAATACCCAACCCATATCTACCCTTTTCTACTTTAAAACCATTTACCCCTCGTTCCCACTGCTACAAGCCCTTCTAAAATAATCACTTACCCAGCTCCCCTTTCAGTCGACCTGAAAGGGAAAGATTTTCCAGTCACTGACAGTTGTTTTCTTTACCATTTTTGTTCCATTTTTTTTCAAAATAGGGCAACCTCAAAGCACAGGAGAGCATTTCTCTCCATAGCTTGATAATTCACCATATTACTTAGCTTCAAATCCAGGGATATCATGGACATACTTACCTTAAGGCTTGTCTCACTGTTTCTAAAATTGACAAGAATGTCAGATTTACATGACATTTTTTTCTTACCAAAGCGTTTTTTGAGTCTGGACTTTGCTGTAAAGGAAGAGCAGAACTGAGTGATGGAAAAACTCAAGGTCAAAATGAAACAAAAAAAAAGAAAACATTTGTGAGAAATTTAGATTTACATGCCCATTTTTTTACTCATGGAGACACTTATGTGGGAAATTCTGACACTAATATTTCAGGACAAGTGCAGTTACATTTGTTTCCTTCATGCTGTGAGAAGAGGGACAAGAGGATGAGAAAACTCAGATGGGAGTTTGGGTTCTGTGAAAGATGTAGTTGAGTTCACATGCTCCACTTAGGGATATGGTGTAGTGATAGTCTTGGTAGTCTTAGATTAATGGTTGGAGTCAACCATTAGCTTGGAGTCTAACCCAATGTTTAGGGCTTCTAAAACCTAAAATATTCCATGGAACCACAAGGGGATGACAAAAAAAAACCCTAATGCAGAACACTGAGATACAGAAGTGGACCATCAGCAGGGTCTAAGGCACAATGCATCCTGCACAGGTAAGGTGGAGGAGTCATTGGCCTTTTTTGCTATGTTTTAACCTCTAATAACGTTTCTGAGAAGTCATTTTAAATAAAGGTAAGCTAATTAAGTAGAGTAGTTTGTTTACACTGAGGCTGGACAACATCCATTCTCAATATTTTAGGAAAATGAGATTTACCTGCTCGATTTTTGGTCTTCTCTCCTTCTGAAATGGAATAGAACATAAGAAACACTATTAACAGAGTGCTTACTGGCTATAAATTGGAAGTTAAAAGTTACTCAGGGGACTTTCAGAGAACATTCCTTAAACTTGCACCATTTCTGTTTGATACACATCCTTCTAACACACTTTCTACTAGAATTTTGCACAGCTAAGCACACACACACACAACTCTACAACAGCTAAAGCCTTTATTTTCTGGGGAAAAAAAGTAGATAACTCAGACTATGCCTTGAGTTTTTCACATAGAAAAGATTCACCTCAGCTGAGCCTTGCATTCCACTTGAAATTCTTAACCACTTTAAACAGTGCCATCAAAAACAGTAATCACAGAATATCAGGAGCTGGAAGAGACCTCGAAAGATCATCCAGTCCAACCCCCTGCCCAAGCAGGATCATCTGGAGTAGATCCCACAGGTCAGTGTCCAGATGGGTCTGGAATGTCTCCAGAAAAGGAGACTCCACAACCTCTCTGGGCAGCCTGTCCCAGGGCTCTGTCACCCTCACAGGGATAAAGTTCCCCCTTATATTAAGATGAAACTTTCTATGTTCCAGTTTGGAGCCATTTCCCCTTGTCCTGTCACTGTCCATCCCTGAGAAGAGCCTGGATCCATCCTCCTGACACTCACCCTTGACATATTTATAGGCATTAACGAGGTCACCCCTCAACCATACCAGAACAAACCAACCAATCAATTTAGAAAAAAAAAACCAAAGTGGGCATAACTTCAGGAAAAAGACACAATGAACAACAAAAGCATCTTACCTAATGTTGTATTCAGCTGGTTTTTCTCTAGAAAAGACACCACACCTATTTCAGTGTAAGCTCTTGGACTGAGTGACTCGACACACTCTACAACTTCAATATATGAACTACACAACCATACAGCAAGTACATCCTTGGATCACACTGTCAGCTGCTTTAAGGACATGTAAACCCCAATACAACAACTTGGCTCATGAATGTAATCACACTATTTCAACTTTATTCTATTTAGATAACTTTAATTTAGCAGGGTGGGAACAAGATTGATTCATCTTGCTAGTAGAGGTTGACTTCCCAAGCCTGTTTAGGTCATGCCTTAACAGTTAAGAGTGGTCTCTGTTCAGATCCACAGGCATGTAGTGCATTGGGATGCCCTGGGGTCCCCAAATGGCATGTAGGTGTCCCTCTAAAATATCTTTTATCCTCTGTAGATGCTCCATTAATTCACACTGCATCCATCATAGAATCATAGAATGATCAGGGTTAGAAGCAACTCCCAGAGGTCATTGAGTCCAACCCCTCTGCAAGAAGCAGGGACACCCCCAACTACATCAGGTTGCTCAGGGCCTCATCCAACCTGGCCTTGAACATCTCCAGGGATCCAGGGGCATCCACCACCTCCCTGGGCAACCTGTTCCAGTGCTCCACCACTCTCACAGGAAAGAACTTTTTCTAATCTCCAATCTAAATCTCCCTCCCTCTATTTTAAACCCATCACCCCTTGTCCTATCAGATACAATCAAATACCAGTGAGGTATTCCCTCTCTTCCAGGATGGCACCTGGGAGATAAATGGGATAACCAAGGACATAAACAATGATTCAAGGCACTTGTGTGAACACAAGTGGATCAAGCCACAGACACCCAAGCTCCCAGTGAAGATCCATAAATTTCACAGGGTTTACAGGGTCACTCAGCTGAGTGAAGTTAATAAAAAGGCAGAGGAGTGGTCACCAGGATGAGAAGTATCACTAGGGGCTTGCTAAGAGCTTTCTATCGAAGAGCAGAGATTTAGGTTAAGTTTTTGACATGGTGACTGCTGGCCCAACTTAACTCCCCTGTAAATATCTGCAGTCTTCACTGGAGCACAGACCTGATGTGGGATATAATGTGTGGCTGTCCCTCTTCCCTTAACACTGGACATGGCTGCCACTGCTGCAACTACTGTATCAATAAACAACATTCAAAGATCCTTTCCCTGAACTCGTGGCTTTGAGGTTTCTGAACACCTTTGCACCATTTCAAACCCAGGGGACTTCAGGACTTTTACCTTCTTCAATTTTCATCTTCACTTTTACTGAAAAATAAAGAAAATCAACCACAATGTTACTCTTTTAAACTCCACTTGTTACACAGCGGTGTACTTCATGTACAAACACAAGTAAGTAGGGGTAAAGCCTTTCTTTTTTTAAAAGAAATTAAACTAATACATTTCCCAGGGTTTTTTATATATACATACCAAAGAATTCTTATTTTTATACCAAGATATGGCTCATTTTTAATGGAGTTCACAAAAAATTAGATAGAATTCTGATGTCTTTCCCAGGCGAGACTTGACCCTACGATGGCCTAACTTAGAGACCAGGAATGGACATGTGTATTCTGAACTGCCAAACCCAGTCAGAGAACAGAACCAGATGTGCCTCAGGGGATAAAAATTATGAATTAAATCAATCTGTTAGGATAATCTCTGCTATGGTTATGGTATGGGTTAATTAGTACTCTCCCAAACAATATGCAGGTATCATCTAGGTGATAACGTGAGCCAAGAGCCGTTGCCAGTCAATGGTTTGGTAATGGAGACTCTGGTGAACAGGAATGTTCATCACAATGCCATGTACCACCACCCAGTGGCAGCAGGGTTGGCCTACATGTTCTTTAATGGTCCCTTCCAACAAGTCAATGAATCTGAGTCAACTGGTGCACTCTATTTTCAAGAACTGAGACAGATGGTGAGAACCCAAGAGATGTATTCGATGAGTAAGATGCTTTCAGATCCTTGAGATCACCTTGGGTTGGATCATGGAATTGCTCTTGACTGGTTGATTCATTGAGTTCTTCCTATTCTAAAGACTCTGGGGAATGCTGCTGACCAGCTGAACAATTTCAAAGAAGGTTTGACTATATGTGACATGGTAGAGTATGTCAGTCAGCATGTAGTAATGACTAGAGCTTAATGGAAGAACAAAACATAATCTGTTTATAAAGCACATATGAAACAACTCACAGAGGAACTTACTACATTGTGTAGAGGAAAAATAAGATTTAAAGCTCTAAAACATTTGGGTGCATCTATAAAATCTAATTAGTTCTGTAATGTAAAAAAATAAACATTCCAACTTAAGAAGGGTCATAATCTTCATAATCATCTTTCTCATTACTTACTTGAGCTAACTGCTTTCTTCTGATTACCTGTTAAAAAAAAAAAAGAGAGATTAAAAAAACACCTGTTTTTTGCATGTTTTGGTAGAGTAGTATTGACAGAAATCAGTTCTATGATTTAATTCTACTGTAATTAGCAACACACTGGAGTTATAGAATCATAGAATCATAGAATCATGGAATGGCTGGAGTTGGAAGGGATTCCCAGAGGTCATCTAGTCCAACCCNGCCCCCTTGAGGTCCTGGCAGAGCGCTAGAAGGTCTCCCCGGAGCCTCCTCTTCTCCAGGCTGAACAGCCCCAACTCTCTCAGCCTGTCCTCATGTTATCTCCACAATGATTATAGAACAAGTTTAGCACACAGAACTCCTCCATCTAAGGTAAGGGCAGGTGATTTGTGTTCCTCCTTGTTCAAGCTTCTTTTACTTCCCACCCGTTTTTTGGTTCCATTTCCCGAGTTCAATCATGAATCAATCGCTGGTGATTTGTCTTGTGAGCTTTGGTTACAGTCCTGGATTTCAATGTGAACAGATTTCTGACTGAGAGAACATACAAAGGAGCACTTACCTCTCAGCTTAGAAAAAACAGTGACTATTAGGACCATGCTAAGACATAAAATTACCAGGAAGATGATCAGCCACTTTGAAATGGAGGGGAAAAAAATATCTGTGAAAAATGAACAAAAGGAGTTATATTCTGTTAATGCTTAAACATAAACAGCTGTAAATTATGATGAAGTCAACACATCTGAGGAAAATATTTCTTTATTTTATTTGAATTTATGGAGTAATGTTGCAGATGTAAAGATCTAGACCTCTCCATCAGGAAGATTCTCTCTCTGGGTATCAGAATGGTGAAAGAGATGTCTGAGATAGGTAAACCAGTTTCCAGTCATGAGAAAGGCAGCAACAACATCCCTCAGGTTTTTGTCCTGGGTGTTTTGCATTTCCTCCTAAACTGAGCAAGTGATGGAATGTTGGAGGAAGCCATCACCACATTCACACATTCACACTTGTTTAATCTGATTCAATAAGTATATGAGGGTTTGTTTTCACTGTAAGGATGACCCAGCACTGGAATGGATTGCCCAGAGAGGTTGTGGAGTCTCCTCTGGAGACACTCAAAGCCTGCTTGGATGCATTTCTGTGTGACCTCTTCTAGGTGATCCTGCTCTGGAAGGGAAGGGGTTGGACTTGATGAGCTTTCAAGGTTCCTTCCAACTCCTAAAGTTCTGTGATTCCATGATCCTGGTGAGTGTAGTGCATAAGCCAATAAGTGAAATAGGATTTAAGGCTTTACCCAAGTTGGCTGGTTCCTATTTTCTTCTTCCACACACCTCCACACTCAGTATTCTGGGATTCTTTGGTGACATCCCAAAAGGGGTTTCCCTCACACACTTCCTCAAGGGTTTTACACCCCACTTTAGCTCCCATTTCAGACCCACACACTAGCTTTGTAGTGCTGAAGTTCTTTTTTTGGGGGATCCAGCCTCAGGAGGCTTGTTTCAGACTACACAATCCTTGTTTATACAGAAACATGTCAAGCTCAACAGAGCACCTGGAGCAATGACATCATTCACACCCTGATTTCACACAGGGCACATACTAAAAAGATGAAAACATAGGCCAAAACCACGTGTGAGATGTTGAAATTATCACTTTAACTCCTGTTTTCAGCTACACCCTGTGAAACCCACCAGCAGACAACTTCTTAAAGTACATGGTAACCTGGGTCAGGATAATGGAGCCTTTAGAGTACCCTGATGTCACTAAGGAAACAGATAATTTCTGTATGTGCACAAACTGCTATTCTTAACCCATTTTAATTCTGCTCCAACAAGTGGACAGCCTGATATTTGAACAAGGAAACACATGACCTCTTGATACAACCTGACCCCTTTTTAAGAGGAGAAACTTATTCACTGGGTACTGCCCAGGGCTCTGCAGTCAGCTAGAAACAGAGGTGGAAGAAGATGACAGCTCTCAAGAACTTTCTTCCAACACTGAGTCTGGGAATGTGTCTTTGGATCCTCTCAGAACATAAAAATGGGCCCCGTGCAATTTAGACAGTCAGACTTTCCAATCTGACTACAGAGCTCACCTACCAGAGATCAGGATTCGTGACTCCCTCCTTGTATTCAGCAGATTGTTGACTATCCTGCAGGACACTTCCATGTCAGAGCTTGGCTTTAGGTGCACAGAAGTTGTGACACCGTAGAGGCCCGAAGGTGTCACTGTCGCCTTTATGGTCGGCGCTTCCTTCCGGACCTGTCCTTGGCCATCCAACCAAACGACCTCAGGCTTAGGGAACCATCCAGCTGCACGGCAGGAGAGGTCGATGCCCTCCTTCATGTGACCCCTCAGGAAAATGGAAGGCACAGCACCTGTAGCTAAGAGGAAGCAGATGTATTCTCCATTCCAACCAGTACTGAGAATGGGAAAGGTTCTGGTTTAGCTTGAATTAATTTAAAATATATAAAGTATACTTCATTAAATACATATTAAAATATTCTAATGAAGTATATCTTATTAAATATATTGATAAGTCGACTGTTAAATACATTAATATATTTATATGCATATACATTTGTATGGAAGTATTAGAAAGGCTTCTGAATTTAAACTGTGACAGAGACTTGGACCCTGAAGTATCCTAGTGGTCAGCAATTTGCAGTCAATCAGAATGAGAATAAGGAACAATTTAAGGAGATTACAGCAGAGCTGGCTGGGGATGGCTGTTCTGAAATGAAGATGCCAGAGGAATTCCCAGAATTCAGAAGAATCTGGCTGGAATATCTGTATTTCCCCCTCTACTCTGCCCTCGTGAGACCACATCTGGAGTACTGTATCCAGTTCTGGAACCCCCAACATGAGAAGGACAGGGACCAGTTGGAGAGGGTCCAGAGGAGGCCACAAAGATGATAAAGGGGCTGGAGCACCTTTCCTATGAGGACAGGCTGAGAGAGTTGGGGCTGTTCAGCCTGGAGAAGAGGAGGCTCTGGGGAGACCTTCTAGCGCTCTGCCAGGACCTCAAGGGGGCCTACAAGAAAGATGGGGAGAGGCTGTTCAGTAGGGCCTGTTGGGACAGGACAAGGGGTGATAAAGGGTTTAAAATAGAGTGAGGGAGATTTAGATTGGATATTGGGAGAAAGTTCTTTGCTGTGAGAGTGGTGGAGCACTGGAACAGGTTGCCCAGGGAGGTGGTGGATGCCCCTGGATCCCTGGAGACGTTCAAGGCCAGGTTGGATGAGGCCCTGAGCAACCTGATCTAGTTGGGGGTGTCCCTGCTTCTTGCAGGGGTGTTGGACTAGATGACCTCTGGGAGTCCCTTCCAACTCCAGCCATTCCATGATTCTATGATTCTATTCTAGGATTCTATAGGATTGTGATATACCTCTCTAGTGGAAATTTGTTCCTGTGCAGCAGGGAAAGCATGGAGGAACACATGCCCACTTAGACTGTGACCTCATGAACTGAACCTACCTCTGAAGATGGTATCCATTCAAGTACTTAAACAGAAGTAGAAGCAATTAAGTCCTAATCACTGCTTTGCTTTGCTGCTGTGGGCCAGCAGCAAGGTAAGCAGTGAGGTAATGGCGTGGGGCTGATTGACTATTCCAATCATAGAGAAACTCCAGACTGTCAGCTGAGTAATGGTTGATTGCCCAGTAGAAATCTATATTTAACTTTATATAAATTAGCTAAATAATTTGAGGTTTCCCTGAACTTTCTGACTAGGTTTTCATTGAGTATGAGTGAAAACTGTACCCACAAGTCACATACTGCAGGGTGCATCTGAGTATCTAAATAAAGATATCTCAAACTGGAACTAAAACTTACCTCAAAGAAAAAGGAAATCAAATCAAACACATCCACTCACAAACATATTTTCTGTTTCAATGTCAAATTTACAATTCCATCATCCAGGGATGGATAGACATGTTTCTTTTCTGTTCAATATTTGAATAAAAAGAGAGAGAATTGCCACTGACCTGCCACTTGCAGTTCAATTAGCCCTTCGTGGTCCGTGTCATTAAAAGAGACCACACAACTGTATGATCCCTTGTCAGAGCTCCTGACACTCTTCAAGTGAAGAGACATGTTGCCAGCTTTAAATTCACTGTGGAAGAATTCTGTTCTCCCCTGATATCTCTCATCTTGTTTCTCCTTTTTATTCTTTCCATCATATCTGCTCACAGTTATTTTTTCAGACTGTTCATGAAATATCCACTGGACAGAGAATATCTCAGGAATGGTATCTGCTACCACGTGGCATGGCAGGACAACCCCTTCTCCAATGACTCCAATGACAGGACTATCAGAAGTAGAGCTAATGAATTGACCTGTATGAAGATAAAATAGCAGTTGTTTCTGTCAGTCCATATCACATTTTATTGTGGTGCTACATCAGGTAACCAGTGGAACCAATATCACTGTCAACAGGAGAGGAATCCAAAAGGAAACTAAAAAAATCACATGACAGATTACTTAGATGAGTTATTTGCACATTAGGTGAGACTCATGGAGTTTATCCTTCAGTACTTTGAACCCTAACCTTAGCAAGTTGGTGGCCATTAAGTTATTGTTATTGAATAATCATGGAAAATTGGTGAACACTGAGCAGTCTGCAAAAAGTCAAATATGGGAAGTAAGATCTATATAGCAAAAAATGTATAGGTGAGAATCAATTTCCCAGGTGCTGGTACCTCGTATGATTTTAAATGTAGGGTACACAAGACAATGTGCTGGCAAAGTTTCATATTTCTACAGACACATGAGATAAATCCCAGCCACTATATATATTTGAAAGAGAGAAAAAAAGGGGAAAATCAGGACATTTTATAGCAGCAATTTTCATTTCAGGTCTAAAGCAGATTGAAGAGTGGAAGGAAGGGTCTTGGAAATAATAAAATAAATATCATCCAATATAAATTTGCAAAGAAGACATATCACAACCACCTGACTTTATTCTACAGCAAGTTACAAATCTACCATGAAACACTGAGAAGATATCCCATGGTTTTAAAATAGAGGGAGGGAGATTTAGATTGGATATTGGGAAAAAGTTCTTTCCTGTGAGAGTGGTGGAGCACTGGAACAGGTTGCCCAGGGAGGTGGTGGATGCCCCTGGATCCCTGGAGACGTTCAAGGCCAGGTTGGATGAGGCCCTGAGCAACCTGATGTAGTTGGGGGTGTCCCTGCTTCTTGCAGGGGGGTTGGACTAGATGACCTCTGGGAGTCCCTTCCAACTCTAGACATTCCATGATTCTATGACTAAAAACAAAACTTCCATCTTTAAATAAACTGAGAGACTTGTCACTGATCCAGCACTTCCAGTTCAACCACTGACTTGACTGTATTCCTACTAAAACCAGTGGAGATCTAGCCAATAGTCAGTTCAAGTCACAGCAGGCAGAGAGTCTGTTCTTTGGGTGGGATAGAGTTCCTTGAACATCCAGCATCAATGCCCTGGAGGCTGAGGGAGCTGGGGAAGGGTCTGGAGAACAGGCCCTACGAGGAGGCTGAGGGAGCTGGGGGTGTTTAGTTTGGAGAAGAGGAGACTGAGGGGAGACCTTATTGCTCTCTACAACTCCCTGAAATGAGGTTGCAGTGGGGTGGGGGTTGGTCTCTTCTCCCCAGTAACAGGGAGAGAACTCGAGGTAATGGCCTCAAGCTGCGCCAGGGAAAATTTAGGTTGGATCTTAGGAAGAACTTCTGTCCTGAGAGAGTCCTCAAGCACTGGAACAGGCTGCCCAGGGAGGGGGTTGAGTCCCCATCCCTGGAGGGGTTTAACAGACGGGGAGATGCGGTGCTTGAGGACATGGCCTAAGGGGAGACTTGGGGGCGGTACGTTAATGGTTGGATCAGATGATCTTAGGGGTCAATGCCAGCCTTAAAATTCTATGATTCTATGATATATAGAGAGACATTTATAGACATATACAGGTCTGTTCTGTTTTGGAACATCAAGAAGCAAGAAGGCCCTACATCTTCTAAAATACCAGCTACCAATACTTGAGGAGCAACTGAATTTTATCCTGAATCTCACCACACTGAGCTTGCATGCAAACAGCTGCTCCTGAGAGTCAAACCCAAAACCTTGGGTGCATTTGGGTTGGCCACACCGAGCTCTGTAGTGCTCACTTACCCTGGAGATACCCAGGGTAACTCCTGATGCTCTAGCATATCTTCCAGCCCAGGCAGATACCTCAGGTGCCTTAACACATATCAGACTGCACAAAGGTTCTATTTGGATTTTTAATTTGATGTTTGATGTCATCTAAGTTGAAAAGAAGGAAGATACATGCTCACTCTTTCTGGCTTTCACATTTCTGTAAACCTAATGACAAACAAGCTCTTGCATGGAAATATTTTCAAAATGGAACTGTCTTTACCTGTGATCAGGCATGATCTGCACTGAAAAGTCAGTATAGGAATAGCTGTCAGCCACCAAAAAGGGGAACCCATCAAGATCCAAGCTTCCCAGTCATCCACAAGACCAAAGGCAAAGACTCCAGATGAAGTTCTTGTGTGACTCCTTCGGTCTCTTCATGTGTTCAAAGCAAAATAACCAATGTGGTTGCAGAGATAAAATAATAAGGAAAAATAGGAATGAACTTACAGATAAAGGGTTTGATGCTGTTAAAGGCAAGGAGGATTCATGGATATCTATTCTTTCCTCATCTCCCTGTCAAATTACACTGCAGAAATACTGCAGAAAAAAATGTGCTCTTTGCCTCCTCTATTAGCTGTCCATAATTACATTTGTCTTCCAGAAACACTTTATTATATTCACCTGCATTTTTATTTATTGGATACACTTTCATACATTCACTGGCATTTTTTTCCTTTCAGTGAGAAGTTTAAAGCATTTCATCTTGTATTTTGGTTATTAGCAGACTACTCTTTTCCTTTCTTATAGTAGAAAAATCCCAAATAATCTCACCCAGGAGCAAAAACTGATGCACATATTGGTTGCTCTGTTGACTTACACCAGAATTTTAAAAAGAAACTATTTATTTCTCAAATATAATTATCTCCAACTTGATCCCAAGATCTTTGTTTTCTAATTTAATTATTTCTGGATAATCCATACTCATAGCATACTCACAGTAAAGATATATATACCTCAAACTGACTAGAGAACCAAGAGGGTACAACACAATTTACAACAGCTTCCTGATTTCTGCTTTACTGATTTATTTTTTCTCTCACATCTTCAATCACTGGTAAAATCAAATGCTGCCAATAGAGTTATTCCCATCTGAAAAAGGCAACAACACATCTACAGCAAGCAGTCTCATTCCCATCAGTGTAACCAATTAAATCCACTCCATTTAATTCAAGTGTCATGTTAAATGCAACAGGTTTTCTTCATGGATTTAGCAAAAGTCTAATTTCTTACCTGATTTGTGAGAACCTTAGGACTTCTCTATAGTCTATGGTTGTGGAGAACCTTTGTCCTCATATCTTTATGATACAAGGAGCTTGTGTTTGCAGTTTTCACATCCAATAGGGCTAGAGAGGATTGGGCAGTATGACTGGGGAAAAGGTAGCTGCTAGGAGTTGTATTGCAAAACCAAAACAACTTGTTTCTTTCCCAGTTCATTTGATTACACACCTTGATGGAACAAAGCAGAACGTTCCTCTTCATCCTCCTGTGCCAAATCCTTCTCTGTTCAACCAGCATTAAGCCAGAAAGCACCACAGTAGGACTTACAAGTAAGTTACAAATAACTTACCAGGGTACTTACTACATTTCAAGCCCATGCTGAAGTGTTTCCTTCTGCTAATGTTTCTGGACCTTGGAGGGTTGATGGGTTTGGGTTTGTCTTCACATTGTTCTTCAGATGTCCTGTTGGACACAAGAAAACAATCTCAGTCAACTTTCCTCTCATTTTTATCCTTTTTTTTTCTGACTCCTGAACATCTGTTTAGGGCTCTCAAGAGGCTTCTGCCTCAGTTTCCATATCCAGATTCTACTGAAAATTCCTGAAGTAGGGATCAGAGCTTTTATGTGTGGCAGTCTAATAGTATGTTTTGGTTTGGGGGTTATTTAGGGGTTTCTTTTTGATTTCTTTGCTTTTTGTTGGGTGGTGGTGGAGCAGATCACGGTGGTGGCACCTTTTGTCCCATTTTTCTTTCTTTTTGCTGTAGAAATCCAAAACCTACTGTCATCAAAAAGTCTTATAAAGCACTTTGCCAGATTTTTAAAGTATTATTGTTTCTTGAAATAAGGACATGACTGTGGAAACAAAGAGCAGAAAGGAAAACTGTATCCATCCTTTTCATACTTCTGGGGGTAACTGGATGGATTTTATCCAAGTATGGTTGAGCACTGGAGTTTCTCAGAACTCTGGAGTTTCTCTAAGGTCTGTGACAACAGTTGTGTATTTCTCTAGGGAAAGTCAAGTATTTGTGCTATTCCAAGGGAATTAATCCACCTGGAAGGGCAACATTCAGTTGAAACTGCTCTTAAACACCATCCAAGATAATGATTATTCTTCTCTTTACACCAGGAATCACAGAATCATCAAATCAAACCCTTCCCCAGATGCTCCTCACAGGACTTGTGCTCCAGACCCTTCCCCAGCTCTGTCACCCTTCTCTGGCCACACTCCAGCATCTCAAGGTCCTTCCTGGAGTGAGGGACCCAAAAATGCACCCAGCACTCAGGGTGTGGCCTCACCAGAGCTGAGGACAATGGGAAGATCACTTCCCTACTCCTACTGGTCACACTATTCTTGACACAGGCCAGGATGCCATTGGCATCGTGGCCACCTGAGCACACTGCAGGCTCGTGCTCAGCCGGTTTCTAACCAACCCCCTCAGTCCTCCTCCTCCTCCTCCTCCAGGGAGCTCTCCAGCCACTCTGCCCCAAACCTGTATCATTTGCCGTGGGTTATTTGCTCTTGGCCTTGTTGGCCATTGATCCAGCCTGTCCCCAGGTCCTTCTGCAGGGACCTTCCTGCCCTCCAGCAGATTGACAACCCCACACCATGTGGTGGTGTCCCCAAACCTACTGAGGGTGTCTTCTATCCCTCATCTAGATCATTAATGAAGATGTTCTGGACTGGTGGACTTTTCTGGTGCTGGTGCATTTGTGTTAAATCCTATTATCCCTTAACAAAAAAGAATCTTTCGGGAGGCCCATGAATAAGTTTTACAAGATGGTCTTTTCAGGGACAGAACTCTAGAAAGCCCAGAGGAGACTGCAAGAAAACGAACCTGCTTGATGGTGTAGCCTGCAGTGATGTCAATCATCCAAACTACGACGCTGTCTCACGTGAATCTTGATATTTCCCAGATGGAGTCATTGTTGATGAGATGAAATCTGCAGTTCCAGCTTGCAACATCATCAGTGATGATCCCCTCATCAAGGGGCACATGGACAGGGAGATGTATGGTACCCCTGTGGTGGTCCTCCTCGTTCAGAGGGTCCTTCCCCTTCAGAGGGACCGATCTGATCACAGAATTCAGCTACACTGGTGAGAAAATAAGCTGTGCAAACCACAACCTGACCAGTAACATGAGCTCATATAGCTGTGGTCACAGAATCACAGAATATCAGGAGTTGGAAGAGACCTTGAAAGATCAAGTCCAAACCCCTGCCTAAGCAGGATCATCCGGAGTAGATCACACAGGAACGTGTCCAGATTGGTCAGGAATGTCTCCAGAGATGGAGACTCCACAACCTCTCTGGGCAGCCTGTTCCAGTGATCCATCACCCTCACAGGGATAAAGTTTCTCCTTATATTAAGATGGAACTTTCCATGATCCAGTTTAGAACCATTTCCCCTCGTCCTATCACTGCCCAACTAGCAGTCACTAGTGAGATGATGCCAACCCCTGCTGAGCACCCAGTGATCTGCACCAAAAGTGAACCTTATTTCAGCATCACAGGTGGATTTTATCTGTTCTCAGGCAAGAAAGATCTCCACACATGGAATCTTTAAATCAAAAACCGAACTTTGGCCATATACTAACACTGAAGAGTGAAACTGCAGGGAAGCTAAATATTAAAATACTAATGATTAACCTGGTTGAGTCATATTTCACTGAAGAAACACACCCACTTTACAGTGTTACTGACTGTGGAGTCCTTTCCAGGAATCACAACCTCAGGGGTTGTTAGAGAGGGAGATGTCGGTTTTCAGACAGAGATGGTGGTTGTGTGGAGGAGAAACGTGGCTTGAAAAGCAACAGCAGTTTCCTGGCGCGACCCTGGAGCTCCACAGAGCAAACAGTGTGTTAAAGGGCGGGAAGAAGATTTCACTAGGGACACTGGGAGAAGATTCCACTGGGGACACTGGGAGCGGCTGACACTGGGACGGGACGACTTCGGGGCCAGGACGATCCCGGTTCCGGGGTGTCCGTCGCTGAAACGCGTCCACCGGAAGTAGCGAGTGCGGCGACTTTGGGTCCGGGTGATTTCACTTCCGGTTTTGACCTTCGCTGAAATGCGCCCCCCGGGAGTAGGGAGACGGAGACTTTGGTTCTGGGGAGGTTTCGTTCCGGAGTGACAGTCACTGAAACGCGTCCCACGGAGTGGGGGTGGGTGGGGTGGCTTTGGGAGGTGTAGGGGGATTTTCTCTAAAGGCAAAACCTGTCACCTATCAGCCCCCTTGTAGCCAGAGTGTCAGGCGTGTTACCAATAGCGGTAGCTCTTGTTGTGGCATCGCTTCTGGTGCCAGACCATAGGGGACAGACCTGGCTGAACCGTCTCCATGGGATCCACAGTGGTTCCCTGGCAGGGGACAGCCCTGGCTGAACCCTCTCCATGGAACCCACGGTGGTTCCCTGGCAGGGGACAGCCCTGGCTGAACCCTCTCCATGGAACCCACGGTGGTTCCCTGGCAGGGGACAGCCCTGGCTGAACCCTCTCCATGGAACCCACGGTGGTTCCCTGGCAGGGGACAGCCCTGGCTGAACCCTCTCCATGGAACCCACGGTGGTTCCCTGGCAGGGGACAGCCCTGGCTGAACCCTCTCCATGGAACCCACGGTGGTTCCCTGGCAGGGGACAGCCCTGGTGGAACTGTCTCCACAGGAGCCACGGTGGTTCTCTGACAGGGAACAGCCCTGGCTGAACCATCTCC
>VXBZ01005253.1:535014-642303 GCA_013399135.1 Heliornis fulica | reverse complement strand
TCTGCCTGCGTGAACTGCCTCGCCACGCCCTCTCTGCCGCGACACGAGCTCCTGGTCGCTCGCGCTCCTTAGGGGCCCGTTTAAACCTCCCGCGGTTGCCCCAGCAACGCCCAAGTCCCGCCTACCTCTCTCGAAAGAGCTGGCGGCTTTCCCAGAGGAAGCACAAGCCGTTGCTGCTGCTGCCGCTGCCGCCGCCGAGTGCCTCAACAACTGAGTGCTGCTTTCGGGGTCTCCGCGTTTAAATCTCCCGCGTTTAAACCTATTAAACCATTTATACTAATGTACTAGTTGGAACCATTGAACAACTTTCCTACTTGGTGCATTAATTGCTGAGACAGAGTATTATGCTCAGGACCTCAGGATTAATGCATCATCATAGTTTCACATTAATTTCAGTAACTGTGGAATTTGAAATCATAATTAAACTTTTTTCATGTTAAATCTGTTAAGCAGTTAAACAGGGCAGTATTCATATTGGATTTCATGTGAGAAAAATGTCATTTTTTAACATACAGGAGTGAATATCAAAATACAGTTTTCCTCTCTCTTATGGAATTATTTCCATAGGGAACATATGCTAGATGGTTTCAAGAGGAGTAATTTGGTGATTTATGACCATAAGCTCTCTTCTGTACAAGTACTGAAATTTAGCAAGGCTAAATGTGGGCATCCAAGATGGATTTGATTCTCTTTTATGTGAACTTGGTCCTTCCAGAGGTTTTTGTGGAGATTTAGCTGATCTCAAAGAAGACATGATCCTCACTGTCTGCTCAGCAGGTCATGGTTTAAAGAATGACTAAACGTGCCCAGGAAGCTGGCATTTTTGTGCTCCTATCTTTTTTCGCTGCTTCCTCACTGGCACCAGCATTCATATATATATGCTACATCCAGTCATCTCAGTTAGCCTTCCTATTTGTGCTGCTGGGTCACAGGTTCATGTCCCTGGTGCAGCAGTTTTCAAATGGGATGCTGAACTAGATGACTCTCAAACTAACATTTCTGTGATTTTATCGCTTTCTTTTCTTGGGACCGTCAAGGAAGTGACAATTTTAGCTGATTTCTAATGAAAAGAGATGAAAATGTCAAGATTATATTTATTCTGAATTCATAGACTAGAGCCTTCAAGACATTGCAGTTATATTTTGCAAATATTGGAAAAGAAGATTATTATTTTAACCTCTTTCCTACTTCCTGAGAGTAAACATCAAATGCTGCTGAATGACAAGCTGCAGTGTTTAAGTGATTTTTTCTTTGGAATAAAGCTTGAGGTATGTTGTCTGCCATTGTCAATACTTCAGAGGAATGGTAGATATGAATGTGTTGTGTTTTGGAAATACTGTAGTCTAAGAATAGCTCTGCAGAGCTTTTATGTTAGCTCCCTTGTCCATCGGGGACACCAAGATGCAATTTTTGATTAATGCATCGTAGTACACTGTGTTTTGCTGTAAAGAGATGAAGATCAGCATCCACATCCTTTTCTGCTTTTGTGGAAAAACATTTAAACATTAGTGTTGGTGAAGTGAGTGTGCTCCTAGAGATTCCTAATTTTTAACGATGATTCTGGGATACAGGATAGGATTCTGGGATGTTCCCATGCTTTGTCTCTCTACTGAACAGACATGCTGGTCTCTGTTCATTCTTTCTATTGCTTAATGTAATGCTAAATGTCTCTTCAGAATTCTGGGAAACATGTAAAACATATTAAAATCATCTATGTATTGTACAGAAAGATAGAATATCTGAAGTTATTTTAATATGAAGTCTACCTTGACTAAAGTTAACTGAAGTTATATCTTAAGGTCATAGGGTATTGTTAGGGTGACTGCCAGGGAAGAATTTGAAATTTAAAAAATAATATATAAGCATCATCAATACTTATGATTATCTACAAGGTAGATCTCACCACTGTCTTTTCAGTGGTGCCCAGTGACAGAACAATGGACAGTGGGCACAAACCAGAACAGGGGAAGTCCCATCAGAACATGACAAAAAACTTACTCTGAGTGTGATGAAGACTGGAACAGACTGCCCAGAGGGGTTGTGGGGTCTCCTTCTCTGGAGACATTCAAGACCCATCTGGATGTGATCCTGTGTGACCTGTTGTAAGGGATCCTGCTTTATCAAGAGGATTGGACTAGATGATCTCCAGAGGTGCCTTCCAACCCCTATCATTCTGTGATTCTGTGGTCTCTTCTGCCATGTGACAAGTGAAAGGATAAGGCGAAATGGCCTCAAATTGCACCAGGGCAGGTTCAGATTAGATGTCAGGAATAAATTCTTCACTGAAAGAGTTGTTGGGATGTGGAACAGGCTGCCCAGGGAGGTGGTTGAGTCACCGTCCTTGGGTGTATTTAACAGAAGGGTAGATGAGGTGCTTAGGGATATGGTTTAGGAGAGGACAGGTACGGTTGGACTAGATGATCTTCATGGTCTTACCAACCTAGTGATTCTGTGATCTCCTGAGTATTTATATTTTGTGTCTAGCACCCTGGCCTCTAAGCATGAAGCTTACTAGATGTTCTCAAATGGACCATCGTAATTCCAAAAGGAATATATTTATTTGAAATACACATTGGCTTAGCTGTCATTACTGTATATACTTATTTACTGTTACATCATTCATATATAGACTACCACCAGTGCATTACATCTTGGCTCTGCAAAAATACTAGCAACTTGTCTACAAATGTTACTGCTTCTCTTTATTTCAAATTACTCTTGGCTTTCCAAAATGATTTCTGAAAAGGAATATAAATACTTTGTTAACCCAGCACAGGCCTTGTAACTGCAAGACATCACAGAGGCTTGCATTTGTTACCAGCTGTACACATACCATTTTCTCCTGAACATTATTTTCCTAACAGACAGGCACAGAGAAAACCTATCTTGCACACTTTAATGGAACATGACAGTAGTAGTTAAGCTTGCATAGGAATAATTATATCTATCCAGCATCACATTCAAGTTCTTCCTTTGAATAGCAACTAATCTGATAGCCATTCTGTTCATTTGAGGCAATAAAGGTCTACCTCAGCCAAGCCATCTATGCAGTTGAAATTATTTGGCAGTATTCCACTTTATATTTCAGTTCATCTTAGTACTGCACAGCAAAATTAATAAGAACCCACATCACAAACCTGACCCATGCCATATCAATAGTATATTGGGACAGCTGATTGAGAGAAGAATATGTTTACAGGGATTTGCCCTCCAGTGAGACTGGATTTAAGGTCTGTTGGGATTGATAAAAGTTCTATTGCTAATCAGAATTTTAAACAATCAGATGAAATAATGGAAAAATAGCAAATAACCAAAAATGAGAAAGTGGCATAAAATGGAGGAATGATAAATAATACTGGGAAAAAGAGCTGATACACAGATTGATCTGGACCATTTTGTATCTGATTAAGGTATACTTTAATGTTGCCATAAGTGTAGTAACAGATCTAAGAACACTTCATAGGATATAAAGGCTGTGGACAAGTAATTTGGCATGTGTTCTCAGCATAAACCTTTGTCAAAATAAAGGGTAGATACAATAATTTCAAGTAAATATAGAATACTGGAATTCAAGAATAGAACTTTACTGCTAGATAAATGTGCAGCTAATATCAGAGCAGTAGATATACTGTCAAAATAATCTATTCTAAAAAAAGATGTTTAAACCCAGAAATCTTGAAAATGTCTTAAAGCATGATACTTCAAAAACTCAATCTGTCTGTGTCTGAGAAGAACTGTGAAGGAAATTAGTAGATTACATGGTGCATATACCTTAACAACGAAAAAGGGTTCTGAAATCTTAGCAATCTGGGAGAGGAAAAGGCATAACAAGAACCAAATTCTAGCAAATAAAGCCAGAAAATATGAAATTTTAAACTGAGAAACATGCTTTGAATAGTGATGATGCTCATACAAAGTACCAGGTTAAGTGGTAAATTCTCCATTTCTTGTCTTCAAATCAAAGATTTGCCTTTCTAGAAAAGAATGCTTTTATCAAATTCAGCTCACAAGAGTCAAGTTTAATGACCTTTCTGGCACTACACATTGTCAATATGAATCTGTGGGAACTGTGTAAGTAGACATGGTTTTATCAGTGTTTAATATTATGGACAGACTTAAANAAAAAAAAAAAAGAGAATTGTGATGGAGACAGAACAGCTGTTAGTCTCTTGTTGCTGATACAGCCAAAAATCTCAGAGCATAAAATACATGAGATTATGAAGTACAATATTATCTTGTTACAGACTAATGTTCTGCCTATGGAAAGAGGTAATTGCAGCAATATTTGTACTTCCCCAAATTAAATGGAAACCAGGCAGGAGGCCTCTGCTATACCTGATAAGATTTTGTTGATCCATTGATATATCATTTGAGGTTGGTAAATGTTAGTCAAGTCTGATCCACTTAAAGGTCATCAGCAATGAGAGGTCCTCAGATTATCATATTATTCCCTTTCCAAATATACCACAAGTGACTGCAACACTGTTGGAAACTTTCCTCTGAACACATTGCTCTCTGTGTCCTATTCAGTACGTGGCATAACTAATTAGAAAGGGGGTTGGATGGATAAGGAGCTGATAAATCTCACACAGATTTGAGTACCATATTCTGCTACTGTGTCTGTCTTAGGGCTGTGACAGATTTTCGTCAGGGATAATTATGCAATAGAAACTGTGCCATATGTCTGATTACAATGTAAGAATAGTCCAAAGTAAGATAAAAAGGTGCCATCCTGAAAATCCTTCTGTTCAGTTCCCATCTAATGCATAAACCAGACAAGTGCCTTTCTGCTTCACCTGAAACTACTGATGCCTGTAGTACTACTCATTTACTACAACGGTCCCAGAAAAATATATTAAAAACATGTTTTTTTGCCTAAACATGACTTTTAAAGCCAGTAATTCAACACTTTCACTCCCATAATGTAATAAAGGTGTTCATGATATGCATAGCACACATCAAAACCTTTCAAAAAATTCACCAGCTGTTTGGAAAAACACAGCTATCAGTGGCACTGATGGATATGTGCTCTGTACTGCTCCTGCTGATGTGTCTCAATTTTGCAGCAAAGAATGCAAATTTTATTACACCTGTTAGAGAAAGATGGCAAATTCTTCTAGCCTTTTTTTGCCCAACATTTCTGTATATTAATCACTGAATAATAAAGTAAGAAGAATTCCTGGAGCAGAGACAGTAATGCAAGATTCTATGTTCCAGACTGGTTGTCCCAATATCAGGGATAGAGACAATATTTTTCTCACTTGACCTTTCTCAGTCCTTTGACTCATGAATCTGCCGTTCTCTGCTCCTCAGTGGTATAGCCTGAACAAGAAAGGTGAAGATTACCCAGTCTAGTATTTAGAGTTTGTTCTTGAGAGATGTGGAATGGAATGAAAAAATAAATCCTATATCTTGCACTAAATGCAAGAAGAAATTAAAGAAAAATAACTCTGTTTTTGCACACCTCTTCAAAAATCATTATTTTTAATTCTTTCCATTGACATGTTTGCTTTAAAAATTGTGTTGTTCACTGAAACTGCAATCATAGTTGAGCACCAGTAAGAACTGATCCATCATGAGATATAATCTAATCATGGAGTGACAAGCTAGTTATGGTCCATGGCAAGAGGCAGCTTAACTAGCTAACAAATGACAAGTCTGCTGTGGCTTTTGCTGGCCCTAGTGTTTTCTGTGCTTCTCTAAGAGATTTATGAATGACATGGTCCTCTGTCGGATACTCCTTACTGTGCACTGTTGCTGCTTAAGTTTTTACAGTGGTGCATATTTTTGCTGAGTTATGCAGGTATGCTGAAATTCCATAATTCAGAATAGATGTTTCTTCTTCCCAGTGCATGTTGCTACTAAAATGACTGAATATAATTTAATTAAAAATGCATGTCCGTTCTTTGGAGTCATACCATAGAGTTCTCATGGTACCTCTCTATAGCTATATTATTATTGTTGGTGTTTTTGTCATGACCTTATTAGCTTCTTACAGTTCAGGAAGTCCTCGACCATGCTTACAATATGTGCCGTGTCCAAAGCACACGATACTGGAAAATAGTTTCAATAAAGCTGGTTGTTTAACATGACAAAGATATCTGTCACTTAAGCTTCACCCCCAATTATCTCTACTGACCATGTTCTGTGTGTCTTGCAACACACTGCACACCACTTAAAGGGGAAATGATTTTCAAAGAATTACCTGCAAAGCTCAACTACAACGTTAACTAGTCTTGTTGCCTAAAATTCGATGCCTTAAAGAATGCTGCTTAAAGCTGCTCTATTCTGAAGTAGGATATTAATATACATAAAAGAAAAATGTGGTGTAACAGAAAATAGGTTAATCATGAAATGCACATTTTGGAGAAAATGAGGACATATGCTGCAGAACACCACAAAGGCCTCAAACCATCACTGAACTTTGATTCAAAGCAAATCCCTGATGACTGGACTTGAATTTAAAGACTGTAGTGCAACTCATTGAATTTTTGTTCTACTTCTGCCTCATGAGAAAAATTTAAATATGCAAGCAAAACTATAAAGCACATGAAGCAATATCAACATTTCCCAGAAGCACCATTACTTGTATTACCAGATTTTTTATTCATGAACTTTGCTCTAATCGTCTTAGTATCAAAGTATATTATTTTTACTGATGATAACAGTGTTATTAATCAAATTATGGATGATAAGTAATTAACTAATGATTTTCTTTATTAGCAAAATAATGTTAATGTGTAGGACTGACATAATGGTAAATTTAAAAATGCAGAACAAATAGACTTATCGTATGCATGCATGTACATGTATGAATAGCATGCACTCTCAGGCTTATTTTTACTATTTCCACATATTTTTGTACAAGATACCTTCCATTTCTTTGGACTAAAAACTCCAATGGTTTCAGGAGGCATAGGAAGTGTACCTTATAGATTATTCTTCTTATCTCTATATATTGTCATTTAGATTTAATCCAGAGCTGACAATTCTGGACAACCTTTGTGACAGTTCACACAAAAATTCTGTGTGAAAGCTGAAAGCCTCTATATCACTAAATCATTACTAAGCGAACAAAAGAAGTCACCCCACTTCAGTACTGGTCTTAATCACTGAAGTGAAGAAGAAGTACTGGTCTTCACTCCAGCTTGGCCATCCCAATCATGAGAAGGAAGGTCATCCGGGCTCTTACCTTCCCTGCCAGCTACAGCATCAGCTCATTACTACTACGTTGATCTGCATGCACAGCAACAGTACAGCAGTGATGGTGAGCTTAGGGCAGGGCTGTTAAGGACTAATTATTTGAATACATATGAATGATGGATAACGAGTAAGAAGTAAGTCTTGACAGCAAGTATGGTGTTGATGAAAGTCAGCCTCATAAAACGTTGTTCTGAAGTTTGAAACTGTCCTGATTTAATGATCTTTTAATGCTTCCATCACAAAGATCTCCGATTTTCTCAGTAGGGATGGGGGGTGGGGTTGATATGTATAACTATATACTTAGATTCCAGAAAGTGTTTGTAGAAGTAAAAAAACCCAAGGACTTAAAATAAACTAGATATCTGTAAATGGCTTCTCCTCACTTAAACACACACATCATGACAACTAGGCTTTCTTCAAATTAAACATTTCTCTTGTTCTAAAGGACAACATAAAAGGTGTGATGAGAGCTGGGTGATGAAATCCAGGTGATGAAAGTGCCAGAAAAGGTGGGACCCATTTGCCTCCTGTAAGGAGCTGCAACATGATCACTGAGGAGAAAAAGAGGGAGAACTCATGACAGAGAAATGGAAATTGGTAAAATCAGGGATCAGCTTCAGTCTAAACTCTTAAAAGAAGAAATACATTTCTGTTAGTAGAAAAAGTGGCTCTTATGAGTTGAGACAAATACAGGAAGATCACTTGCCAATTACTGTCATGGGCAAAACAGACTCAATTTTGAAAAAATAATTTAATTTATTGCCACTTAAAATAAGTTTTTATTAGTGAGCATAAAAAAAAGAAAAAAAGAACCACAAAATTTAAAAATAACACCTCAACACATTCTCCTTCCCTCTGCTTTGCACTCTCAGCTTCACTCCTTCACTCCTGACTCCCAAGCAGTGCTGTGGGCTTAGGAGCAAATATGGCCAGTACCCAGAGGTTGCTCTCTGATGCTCCTTTCTCACACTTTTCCCTGGTCCACTATGGGCTCTTCATGAGCCACAATTCCCTTGGAAGGTATCCACCTTTTCCAGCCTGAAATTCTTCATGGGCCACAGGGTGACAATCTGCTTCTCCGCGGTCTCCACAGGCTGCAGGGTATCTCTGCTCCAGCTCCTGGAGCGCCTTCTCCCCCTCCCTCTGCTCACCCTTTCTGTTCTGAACTGAAACTTGCACTGAACTTACTCACTCTTTCTGTTCCCTCCTCTCTATGCCCAGTGGATTTTTTTTTTAAATACCTTTTCCCCAAGTACCCCAATCTTTGCCGTGGGGCTCAGCTGTGCCCTGTGACGGGTGGGATGGAGCTGGGTGGAACTGGCTGTCTTGGGCATCATAGCATCCACCCTGCAGCCCCTGCTGTCAGTGCTTGGGCACATAAACCCCTCATAGCCACACATCTGGCTCATCTCTGCCCTCCTATTGAGAGAGACCTCGTCCAAAGTTTACTGTTCAACAGAACAGCTGTCGTTCATTCGAATGGTGTTTTAATCAGATGTTATAAAATCCACCCAAATAAGCTAGCCTACTTCCTTACATCTTGTTTTTCTTTTTTCTTTTTTTTTTTTTTCCCCTAAAACATAGTCAGTGTTTGAAGCAATTCCACAAAGGGAGACTGGATAATTTGTGTTGTACTGCATATGATCCTTATGGACATTTTATATGAAAAGTGCTAACTGCATTTCTTTTTCTGATGCATTGTTTTGAGACAAATGCACGTCCAGAAAACATCGCTGTATTACCTTGCAACCTTGAAAAACAACCACCACCAGACAGAGAAAAGCCTGTAGTGCTCTGGAAGCTGTACCAGCAAAAGGTGTTATTGACAAGTACTAGTGGGTAAGGGTTGAGCAGCCTGTGTTAGGTCTGAGCTGCTGGGAGGTCATTTTACTGAAAAAAATCATGTATTGTGTCATAGCTACAGCCTTAAGTACAGATGTGAATCAGAGTTTATGAAACATTTCACCACAGATAACAGGGAGCCAGAGGTTGTCTGCCGCTGCCTTGTCAGGCTCTGGTTAGCTGAACGAGGCTGTGATGCTGACTACCAAATTCTAAATCCTTTGTGTTCAGATTGACATTTTGGCCCTTATTTTAATAGGTATGTCATCATTTTTCAGTACAGCTTTACAGGACGTGACTGGGTTGTTGTGGGATTATTAGTATGGACACAAGCCACTCATAAGGTGGATCTTCAGGTTGAATCAGTAATAGAGTATTTCCAAAAGGCAGCTTTTTGTTTCTGAGTTTTGGAAATTAAATAAGATGCATCTGCTAGAACTAGAGTGAATATTTTAGTTTTTAATTTTAAATGTCTAGAAACAACATTTTTTATACTCACAGAGAACATTGTTACCTTAAGTACGAAATACATATACATAACATACATGCATTGCAATTTTTATTAAAATAATTTTAATAACTAGATAAACATACTGCTCACAGAGGAGGAGGTCTCACAGAAAGAGATTTTCATTGTAAGGTTTAGACACAAGTCAAGCTGTTGCGACAGAACGTGTTCCTCATTCACAATTCCAAGCAAATGGACCTTTAATTAGAAAATTCTGCAACACCTGTGACCTGGACAAGCTTCACCACCTTTTAAAACATTGCCATGTAAACCAAGAGACCGGTGATTTGGCATGAAAACCTCATCATATTTCAGGGTAGTCTCTGATTTATTTAGACTTATTTGAAAGCTAAAAATGAGCTCACCAGAAGTTCTAAGTGCCCTTGACAAAATAAATCCTAAGGACAGCAATCTGAAATAGTCCACCATAAACTGTCCTCTTTTTCAAAATGCTTCGTATGTGATTATTGCAATTACAGGTCTGTTTCTTCCATTACAAATATTGCAAAAGATAAATCTTTCAACAGTAATTCTAGCTGGCAGTGTAATACAGTAAGAATATAATATTTGTAACTCCATAGTTCCACTGTGTCATTTCAATAATTCTCTGTATGTCAAATCCCTCTCCCTTCTCCCTGTTTTCTCCCTGTAATGCTACTGTTCTCAGTGTATTTGAAGCAGAGAATGGATGGGTTCAGATATGGCATCACCAAGGGCATTTGCATTAAATCACTGCTCTGTTTTATCCATATTTTACAATGCTTTTTCTGGATTCCATGCAAAGCAGATATTTACCTTTAAGATTCTTTTCCTCCTTGGACAGGTGCGGAATACGACAAACCTGTGTTGCAGCAGCCCATGGTGGTGCTTTGTCCTTGAAAGTGACAAAATGACATGCAAGTGTATTGATGTGAAGGGCAGACGCAGTCAAACTGTGTCCAGAGTGGCTGGAGCTGTACAATCACTACCAACTTTATGGCTGGGAGCATGTACACAGAATCACAGAATTGTAGGGGTTGGAAGGGACCTCCAGAGACCATTGAGTCCAAACCCCTGCCAAAACAGGTTCCCTAGAGCAGGTCTCACAGGTAGGTGTCCAGATTGGTCTTGAATATCTCCAGAGAAGGAGACTGCACAACGCCCCTGGGCAGCCTGTTCTGGTGCTCCATCATCCTCACTGTGAAGAATTTCTTTCTCACATTGGTGTGGAACCTCCACAACCTGCAGTAAAAAGAGAATTGCAATTCTCTTGGATACTTGTCACTTTGGCTGACATGATTTCCATTTCTTATAATATTTTTTCAGAATATTAAGAAAACAAAAACTGTACTAAACATTTTTATTACTCTTGATCGTTTCAGCCATTCAGGCATATATTGCTGTCTCACATGGTTGAGAATCTGAAACAGAATGCTTTTTTTGTTGCCCTAGCATTAGTGACTTTTAGATAGTCTGTCAAAATATTTTCTTTTGTGTTGCTGATGCTTCCTTATCCAGACGCACAGTCTACTTATGCCTTTGCTTCTGAAAGCAAACAAATCAATCTGTCTCTCACAAAGGAGTAGGGAGAAGCCTGTAAATTATCCCTTGTGAAAGAAACTTAAAAATAAGAGACAAGTGAAATAACCTAATAAAGCATGAATTGATATGAAAAAAATATATATATTTTCCCCTGGTACCAAAGCTATCAGCAGAAAAATAAGAATTTTAATGAATTGTGTTCAGACCCAAATGAAGGATGTCAGTGATGGAAAAGCAAATATTATTTTGTTTATATTTTTCACCATGGGGTAGTAATATTGATTCAAGCCAAGCAAAAAGATACCATAAATATATACAAAAGACTACCATTCTAGGGTCCTGTCATCCCACTGCAGTACACTGCAATTTGATTCTTCTTGCCTGCCTCTTCCATTATAATTTATTCAGACAGTGAAGCTAGAAACTTTCAGTTCAAGCCTAAGCCCGAATCTTACCTTTTTCCCTAGATCAAGTTATTGGGTTATTTCCCTATATAAGTTATTGGAGTATACCTACAACAAAGACCACAGCAGGCATGCCCATTACAGATTTAAATAAATAAGTTCGCCCAGATGCTGCCTTGCTGCAGCATTGGGGCAAGTTACACCTCCCAGACTCGCACATGCAATGCCTGTACTGACTCTGATTCTTGAACTAAGTCACTTAGAGCTAAGATGGGTATCCCTGCATGAGCATGGCTATCTGATGTACTGAGTCCTTTGAATCGACCTTGGGAAGATAGTGAATGCTGCTTGCCCACAAAGAGAGATCCTCTCTCTGCCCCATCCAGAGCTCTGCCATACAAAGAGCAGATGGTACTCCAACTCAGATCTATTGAGGAGGGCAGAGTGTGGCCTCAGTTTATTTGCTGATGATATAAAACTGTGAGGACTGGCCAGCACACCAGAAGGCTGTGCTGCCATTCAGCAAGATCTTGGTATACTATAGAATTGGGTGAAGAGGAACCAAACAAAAATCAGTAAAGAGCAAATGTAGGGTCCTGCACCTGGGGAAGAATGCACCAGTAGAGGCTAGGAGTTGACCTACTGGGAAGCAGCGCTGCAGAGAAAAGACTGGGACTCCTGGTGCACAGCATGCTTTCCACGAGCCAGCAGTGTGCCCTCATGGCCAAGAAGGCCAGTGGCATCCTGGGATGCATTAAAAAAAGTGTGGCCAGCAGGTCAAGGGACGCTATCTTCCCCCTCTGTGCTGCCCTTGTGAGGCCACATTTGGAGTACTGTGCCCAGCTCTGGGCTCCTCAGTTCAAGAAAGTCAGGGAGCCACTGGGGAGAGTCCGGAGGAGGTCTATGGGGATGATTAGGGGATTGAAGACCGATTTGATTGGGTAATAAATTGTTAAGTCTGTTTTACCCATGACGGTAATTGCAGAATGATCTCTCCCTGTCCTCAGCTTCACCCACGAGCCTTTTGTTATATCTTCTCTCCTCCGTCCTGCTGAGTGATAGAGCAGCTTTGCTTGGCATCTGGCTCCCAGCCACAGTTATCCCAACACACACTGTGCAACTAATATGGCTGAATATGATACAAAGAAATCAGATAATAGTTTCATAATGAAAAAAAAAGTGTTATTCTCTCTGATTTTTTTTTTCTTCAGTCAGGATTTAAAAGATATTCACTCAATATCCTACACAAGTTTTTAATACATTAAATCTATTAATTGTTTTAATAAATTATTGATGTTGTAATATTGAAAATATTCCCAGTATTTGTGCAGGAAATCTTAAAAAAAAGGCAGGTTCATATTTTAAAGTTATGTACTTAGCTGACTTGTGAAGATTTTTGAGTATTCTGTAATGGTGAAATGTGGTTATATCCAACATGGATTTTCTCCCAAATCACACCCTAGGCAGTAGAAATCAATAAAAAGCACTAGATTTTACTGGGCACATGGTGTGAAGCAGTGGCTAAGAAAGAAAACGTGATTCTTAGATAAATAAAAAATGGAAGTACAGAGTTATTTTTGATTCTCTATGATATTAGTGAGACATGTACTGTGTCTGGTTTTTTAACTCATTGTAAAGCAGGGTTGATATATTGGAAATAGCTTTAAAAAGAGTTACAAGAATGATGGAATGTCTGAAACAAACAAACAAACAAACAAAAAAACCACTTTACAGTGAGATACTAAGCCATCTCTATCAATTTAGCTTAACAAAATGAGAGTTAAGAAGTGACCCAATCATAGTTTATAAATGCAGATACTTCCAACAGTGAAGAGAACTTTACCAAAGACATTAGAGTCCTAGAGTCTGAACACAAAGAATATGTCAAATGAGACTAGAAATAAAACATGCGTTCTTACTGTCAGTCATCACTAAGCAGCAGAACAAGTTACCTAGATGTTTGATAAGTGTTCAAAAAAGATAAGATGACTTTCTGAAATAAAAGTTCTAGATGAAACAGAAATACAGGTCTTGGTGTGCTATGCAGGACAACCAGATACATTAACGGGTAGGTCTCTTAAACCCTTTGTATTTCACCACTTCTTTCTGTGATGTCTGAGTCTACACATACACTATATAACAGCATGGTTTTCTTGGGCTGCAAAGTTTGCCTGTCCTGTGGCCCAGTAGATTTCTACTCAGGGCATATTCAGCATAAGAGATAATCTAAAAATGGAGCTACTTTTGAGAGTAATCAAATTTTGTCAGTAACCATATGCCGACATTGAGAATAACCTGGTACTTTGCATGTGGAATAGCACCTTATTTTTATTTACACTGACATCCCTTTCCATTCTGCAGATAATAACGAAGTCTCAGTATGAGATAATTCCTGCTTTAAGACTACTTTACCATTAGTGAAAAATAGTATAAGAGCATTCACATAAATGAGAATCAGACCAAAGTGTTGCAAGATATAACTTTAAATTAATTCTTCTAGAACACTCTTTTTACAGTATTTCTAAAGTCAGCTTCCCTTTTAGAGCAGCACATCTTATTAATGTTCCTAATGAAGTTTTGAGTTTAATTTGCCATGAACTGTGGAGCATTATAGATACCATAGATTTAGGCTATATCTAAAATTTGGGACCTGGAAACCTCTTCAAGTGCAGCCTACCTCCACCGCAGAGTGAAACCCAAGCACACACTATCAGTTTCCATGTCCCCTGCCCTGTATCTGGGTTTCAAATGGAAAGACGTCTAATGCTGGAGGACCAGGATGGAGCTATCAGGCATGCTGGTCAACCCCTGCTCTGGACAGATAAGGAGTCAAGATCAATTTGGGCTGCCTCACAGCACAGTTATGCAGAAAAACTAAAGTGTCTTTGGCTGTGCTGGCAGAGCCTACTTCTCTTTCTGATGAAGACTTCAGTGGAAAGATGGCTGCTTGATTTTTGTAATTTGTGATGCTTCATATAAACCCAGGAAGGACCAAAAAATATGCTATAATAAAATGACCTTTCAGCGCTCCTGTGTTCAACAAATGAGCTTATCCATGCACTTGACTAAAATCACACATGCACTACATGAACACATATTGAAAAAAAACCAAACCATGCATCCTGAAACAATGCAGAAGCCTAGCCCTAAACTTACAGGTGTAGGTATGGGGGCAAACTTAGAAATCTATTTAGCATTACTACTGGGAAAATAGAGACAATATAGGGGAGACAAAGAGTTCTTTTGCTGCGGGGTTTTTTTTTGGGGAGATTTTACTTTCAGTGTAAACAGTAAATGGCACCTTCCACGGAAACAAGTTAGAATTTTGAATCTATATTATGAAATAGTGTTACTTATAATTATTACCATGTAGCTGTCTGTGTTGCAAACCATTTTCAAGATGAGACTTTGTAAAACACATTTTATCTTTAATTTCTAGAAATGCATGAAATATTAAAGCATCTTTCCTAGTAAACTTTTTTCTGTAGTGTATTTTCAAACTTAGGAGAGTTTACAAGATGTCACTGTCATCCATTTTTAGACAGTCACCATTTATTTGTCTTTAGGACAGAAACAGAGGGAAGAATGAGGACAATTATGTCTTATTTCTTGACTAAAAATTGCAGAAAGTGTAGGGAATTCTTAAAAAATGTCATTCACCATACTGATAGCCTACAGGTTATCAGAGCATTTTCTTCTTTTTCTTTCTCCAGTAAGGTCACACTAGACTTTCATTTTTTACATTTACTATAGTAGTATAGATTTTCTAGCTGAACTGTCTTCTGAGCTGCACTATCTCTCTTGCACTTTCTTAGATCAAAGCTAGGTGAACCAGGCAACTTGAAAAGACAAATGTCACTCCAATGCATATTTATTACACCACCACAATAAAATCTGTATCGAGCTTAGCCCTCAGTAGAGTTTGGACAAAGATACTCAAGTAACGTTAGAATAGGATGCCTGCCATGGCTGCTTTCTCAAGACAGAGGGAAAGATCATCTTTTATTTCACCTATCAGTGTTGTGTTTCAAAATCTGTCCCATGTCTCTTTTACCTTTGTCTTCCTTTTCACTTTACTGTTTTCTATCTCACTAACTCCTAGTTTTCTGTTCAAATTTTCCTCATTCCTATGTCCTTCTTTTCCCTGTATTTTTCCTCCTGCCTTACTTTCACTTTGCTTTCTATTCTACTGCTGGTGTTCCAGGAAGTTAGCAGGTTCCTTTACTTCCTACAGTTGACTCTTTAAACCTTTTAAAATTACTCTGGTATAGCACATTAATATGAATTATTTACATAATGTGTCATCAATGGGTGAAATTAATTACCAGTGAAATTCCCCTGATATTACTGAAGTCTTCCCTATATGCAACAACCTAGAGGGCTGGCTTAATATTTTAAATATCATAGCAACTTTCACCATGGAGGATAACAAAGTATAGAAGCACAATTCAAAAACACAGGAAAGAAAATGCAAGTTGTATAATGAAGTGATTTTCTTTAATAAACAAGATAAAGAGATATGTGCCTCAAGTTCATTCCCACTAGTACAAACGTGTGCAAAGCAAGAAACAACCATGACTTGATATGCTTTTTTTTCCTTTGATTCCCCCAGGCTATTATTTCAACAAATTGTTTTTAGGGGGCGACAATGTGTTTTTTAATATGAATTATGGATAAATCTGAAATGTGGGAATTAGGGTGAAAAGTATATTTATTGAAATTTTAGAAATACACACGACAAGAGTTTCAAGTTTTCTAATGTGCTGTAACACAAAGTTGAGGGGCTGCTGAATCTCGGAGTGACACACTTAAGATCTTTAAACAGAAAAGTTAAAAGAACTACTCCTTAGCTTACAGACTAATGTATCTATACTGGTCTTGTCACCAGCACTCCTCTGAAGAAAAAGAGCAGAGGAAAAATGCTGAACAGAATATATATAGATACATAAATTTTTTTTAGAACAACATATATACCTGTGTCAGTATAGAAAAAATAACTTTACTGGATATCTGCACTGTAAATTAATACTGTTACTATCGAAAGCAGTGTTTAGGAAAAGCTCTTGATAACACTTCATACTTCACTGTACCAGGGAGACAGGCTACTGGTACAAAAGGAATTGTCCATTTTATGTGGAGAGCTGTGAGATGTTGGATGCCATTAGCAGCGGGTATAACTTTCTCAGGTGTTCTCCAAAGCCTGCTCTGTTTGTTTCACTACAGAACTATCTTGTATAAAAGCTGTTTGTTCTCGGGACCTGGTATTTCAAAGCTTTTGCTGTATCTCAACAGAGCCATCCACTGTGCTTTCACATCCTTTACACCGGTTGTCAAAAATCTCTTATAAATTATTCATAAGTTGTTTTTTTTTTTTTAAAAAGGCTATACAGGGAGCTTTTTTTGTTATTCAGATGAAAAATGGGAAATCCATTAGGCTACCACAAAGGCACATAACATTTTTCACCTATTTACAGAGTCACAAGAACAAATAAATTAGTAAAAATAATGAGCAGGCTGGAAACATCAGCAGACAAGAAATGCCCACGTTAATACTAACCTTTATGTTCCATACACTCTTGGCTCCTTCCATACCTTTCCCTTCACACTGGTAGTATAACTATGCATGTACTGTCCTTCACTATCAGAGTTTGATTTCTGATTTCTGACTTTCAGCATCAGGAGGCAGTGAAGTTTGATTCCAAAACCAGTGAATCGTGCAGGTTGTGCATGTGCTTTTCAAGCAGTGGATTTTCCTTGGGCTTTTAGAAACCCAGTTAAACCAGGGGTTTTCAAGCTGTAGTTTCTGGATCCTAAGGTTATACATTAACAGTAAATTAAACACCACCAGGGCCCAGAACTAAACATATGGTTGTTCATGCTGTTAAATTGTTAGAAAGGTCTGAGGTATGGTTTGAAGTACTCCAGCAGGGACCTTTCCCAGTAGACAGTCAGGTATAGCCACCCTACATGGGAGGAGGGTGTGAATATTTTGCTCATGGATGCCAGCTGGCTTCAGGCCTTCAGGCAGTCCTTGGATCATTTTATATACCAGTATAGATTTAGTCCAATGGCTGAAGGATTGATACTCTATGTATGTATATAAAGGGTAACTAAAAAACCATTAGTTTATTGTCAGAAGATTAAGATTTTCTGTGAATTTTTAGGGATGTACAAATGCAAAAACATAGCAAGCACTAATACATAGAGAGTTAGAAAACATTAACATTTCTGTTTCTGGTTTTGGTGTGTTTTCTTACTCTATGCAATAACTACACCTCACAGCACAAATACAGTGTAACCCAGATAGATTATGTGCACATACAGTGTCTCAGACTGGAGAGACTTGTGGGTAAGTGTTTGAAATATATATGCATAAATATAAATATGTAAAATGTAACTCAAACCAAAATGATGGTATATTAACAGTACAATCTCTGTTCCTTGTCATTAACAACAAATATCTCTGTTAGTGAAACAGAGATAATGCTGGGGTTTTTTCCCTTCTTTTTTGATTTTAAGATGTGTGTGTGGGGGGGTGTTGTCTGTATGTCAAGTAATCAAGACTAGAGAATTTCATTAAAGATGTTGGAAAACAAAGTAGAAAACTTTTTGGGTTTCCAGTATATCTGGATTTGATTTATATCACTCATATTTTTTGTTGAAAGGCCATAGGAAAACTAATTATAACAATTTAGAAAAAAAAAAACACAAGTAAATATGAGGTCAAAGTGAAGCTACATTATGATAGCGTACCAGACATGGTCTTCAATACAAGAAAGGTGTCAGAAAAAATGCTCAAAGATCCAGACCTTGGAGACATTAATTGAAGAGTAGTGTTGCAAAAGGTAAAGCATTGTTCTGAGAAGACACTTCGGAGCAATGTCCAACGTTTGATAAATTACAGGGTAAGGAGTTGCACAGTTCCACAACTCTACATAAAAATAAGGTAGGTATATGTAGCATTTGGAAAAAAAAAAAGGAGAGTGAATACTGGAATTCACTGAAAGGCTTTTTAGGGTTCCAATCTTGCTTGGTACAATTAAAACTTTACTGAGATCACAGGAAGAGATCTGTGAAGCAAGATCTGAAGTATGGAACAAGCTGCTGCACATAAATAACTGAGTTTTTCATCAGCCATTTACATTTACAAAGTAAAATGCTTCTGATACTGATTGTGTATGTAGCAAAAGCCATTATCTCTTCATGGTTAGATTGTGATCTTCAGTCTTTTGGTGTTGTTAATGATGGTTTTCATCTCACTTAACATTACAGATCTAACAGTCATGTAGCTGAGTCTGTGTTAGTCTTGTTTCCCAACAAAGGAGAGAAATAGACTCCTCTGGGGTAATGGTTAGTTTGATACTAATGTTGGTGAAACTGAAATAATGGGATAATTTGATGGCATTTCTTCAGTGGCAGAGTATGTGCTGGGAAGAGGCCAACACTATGCTATCTCAACAGAAACGTGCTGTATACAAGGAATTTTGCATTTTTCACCCTTTGTTCTCAGTAGGAGCTGTTCTGTGCAGGCTGGAAGGTACACTTCGGCTGAGCATTCACACCAATGATGCTCTTTGGCAAAGACAGTGAAAGGGAAAATCTGATGCATAGAGGTAAGTGGAGGACAAAGGTAAGACCCTGAGCATGTGTATTTCTGTACTGCAGCATGAGCACCCTTTAGCTTGATCTGGTATAAACTCTGAAGAATCCTGCAGTAACATACTCCAAAGCCCACCTCCTTTCTCACTGATGCCTCAACCTCACCATATAAGAGGGCCGCTTCACAACCTCTGCCAGCCAGCCACATATATGTTGTTTTCATGTTGAGTATTCTGCAAGAGGACATTGGGAAACTGCATTGGGCTCACTCATAACAGGAAACACGATTGCTGCAGATGAGGCTTTTAAAGAACAGAAATTATATTAGCAGCCTAATTGTGATAAAAGAAATACAATCCCAGAAGTCTGAGGTTGTCGTTTTTAATCTTAATCTTGTGATCATCTGGAGACCATGATAAGGTCTCTAAGCTGCGTGCATTTACTCTAATGCACGCAGCTTAGGCAATAAGCAGGAGGAACTGGAAGCCATTGCACGGCAGGGAGATTATGACCTCGTTGCCATTACAGAAATGTGGTGGGATGACTCACATAACTGTAGTGCTGCGATGGATGGCTATAAGCTCTTCAGAAGAGACAGACAAGGACGGAGAGGCGGTGGGGTAGCATTATACGTCAGGGAGTGTTTTGACTGTCTACAACTCAATGAAGGTAACGATAAGATTGAGTGCTTGTGAGTTAAAATAAGGGGGGATACTAATAAGGGAAATGTCATAGTGGGAGTCTATTACAGACTACCCAATCAGGATGAGGAGTCAGATGAAATATTTTACAAACAGTTGGCTGGAGTGTCAAGGTCTCCGGCCCTTGTCCTTGTGGGAGACTTCAACTTACCAGATATCTGCTGGAAATACAACATGGCAGAGCGAAAGCAGTCAAGGAGGTTCCTGGAGTGCGTGGAGGATAACTTCCTGACGCAGCTGGTAAGTGAGCCAACCAGGAGAAGTGCTCTGCTGGACCTGCTCTTCACCAACAGAGAAGGCCTGGTGGGCAATGTGGTGGTCGGAGACTGTCTTGGGCACAGTGACCATGAAATGATAGAGTTTTCAATTCTTGGTGAGGTAAAGAGGCAGGGCGGCAGCAAAACTGCGACCCTAAATTTCGGAAAAGCAGATTTTGGTTTGTTTAAGAGTTTGGTTAATAGAGTCCCTTGGGAGGTAGTACTGAAGGGTAAGGGAGTCCATGAAGGCTGGAGGTTATTCAAGAGGGAGGTCCTCAAGGCGCAGGAGCAGGCTGTCCCCCTGTGCCACAAGTCGAGCAGGCAGGGGAGAAGACCGGCCTGGCTGAGCAGACAACTTTGGCTGGAGCTTAGGAAGAAAAGGAGAACCTACCACCTTTGGAAGAAGGGGCAGGCTACCCAGGAAGACTACAGGGACGCTGTGAGGTTATGTAGGATGAAGATCAGAAAGGCGAAGGCCCAACTAGAACTTAAACTGGCCACCTCTGTCAGGGATAACAAAAAAGGCTTTTATAAATATATAGGCAGCAAAAGGAGGGCCAAGGAAAATCTCCCTCCTTTGTTGGATGCGGAAGGAAATTTGGCCACTAAGGATGAGGAGAAGGCTGAGGTACTTAATGTCTTCTTTGCCTCAGTCTTCAACCGTCAGACTGGTCATCATCAAGGTTTTCATGCCCCTGAGCTGGGAGATGGAGATAGGACACAGTACGAAGTCCCAGCAGTCGAAGAAGTGGCTGTCACTGACCTGCTCCTCCATTTGGATGCCCACAAGTCTATGGGGCCAGACGGGATCCACCCGAGGATACTACGGGAGCTGGCGGAGGAGCTTGCCAAGCCACTCTCCATCATCTACCAGCAGTCCTGGTCAACTGGGGAGGTCCCACATGACTGGAATCTAGCAAATGTGACACCCATCTGTAAGAAGGGTCAGAAGGAGGATCCGGGAAACTACGGGCCTGTCAGCCTGCCCTCGGTGCCGGGGAAGATCATGGAACAGATCATCCTGAGTGACATCATGCGGCAGGTGCAGGACAACCAGGGGATCAGGCTCAGCCAGCACAGGTTCATGAAGGGCAGGTCCTGCTTCACTAACCTGGTCTCCTTTTATGACAAGGTGACCCGTTTGGTTGATGAGGGGAAGGCTGTGGATGTTGTCTACTTGGACTTCAGCAAGGCCTTTGACACCGTCTCCCACAGCATTCTCCTGCAGAAGCTGGCTGCTCACGGCTTGGACAAGTGCACTCTTGCACTGGGTTACAAACAAATTATTTTCAGAGTAAAAGCTCTTCATCATATTTATGTATTTCTCTTGAAATCTTTATTTTTATTTGTTTTAAATCCCTGACAACGTTATGGCTAGCCCACAGGTACTAAGCAGAGGCAATGAGAGAAGGATCTAAGCACTCAGGAGGTGTAGGAGAAAGAATTGAGCAGAGTAATAGTACTTCAGTTGAAGGGATGAGGCTGCAACAGCAAAACAGTGGTTTGCAGAATTTCAGTCTTACGGTAGTAAGTAAAATCTTCCACCCATTCCTTCCTACCCTGTATGTGAAAAGCTTCTCTCTAGCAGCCTCACTAATTTCCAAATAAAAATGCATTACAGGGACCACTCTGTAGTTACTCCTTTTATAGATTTAACCAGCATGGGGACACAACAACATCAGAAACAGTTTTGTTATAAGCTCTGTTCTGAAAGGGCTAGTGGGAAAGAAAAGTGAATATAGCATCCCAGTTCTTAGGTCATATTGATCAGTTGGACTTCATTTCTGTCTTTGCTTAAAAAGAAAAGTCAGAGGCTCCTTAGTAACTTAGGAAGCTAAATATAATTTTCTAAATGGGTTGAAAACCAAGTTCACAAAGTGTTTAGAATGGTAATGAGGCAAGAATATTTACTAGCAGTCTTATTAGAAATTATAAAAGGAACACACAATTAATAATATCTAATCATATAATCAAGACATAGTAAATATAAATTATTAATTACTTGAGGTGCGTATATATATTTCTATATTAACAGTTTATTAGATTTTTTCATATATATATGTATATATATAACAGTCAGGGATGGAAGGGACTTCAAAAGATCATCTGGTGAATATAAAATTTCATAATTTTCTCTCTAAAATATATATACACTCTGTTTCCAAGACCCTACATTTCTTTGAAAATCATTTGCCTTAGTATTCTAAATTACTTGGGAACTTTGAAATCCTCATCTTTGCTAGGTTTCTGTGAAAGGTGAGAACCACTGCTTATTAAGTTGAACTACATTGTGAAGGCTCTAGCTTCACACTTGTATTCTATATAGTCTCTTGTAAGGGGGAGGTAGGGAATTGAGAGAATCTTTGGGAAAGAAGCACTTGAAGGGGAAGTTGTAGAAGAGGCTGAAGATTCCTGCAGTTTGCGTCCATGAAAGATATCTTCTGTTCTGTATAGGACAAAGCATATAATATGCAAATCTAAATGTGGAAGGGTTGAACACTGAAATGATAAAAGGAAGAATGGTCTTATAGCATTTTTAAAGGAGGATGTTCAGTAAATTACTTTATCCCCAGGACATTGGTTTTGTTACACAGGAGGTATTTACTGACTGAAATGATTTTAGCAAATGTCATACTGTGTTTAAAGAAATTTGACATACACATTTGAAGCTCTCTAAGTTACCCTTTAAATTCCAAATGTGACATTCATCAATGATTAAAATGTACATTTTCCTTAAAATCATAAGGGGCTGCTGTGCCCTCAGGACTACAGGGGTACCTGAACATCCTCACGTTGCTGGAGGAGGAACCAGCTTGCTATTACTCAGTCTTGCACATACAGCATGTGCAAGGTCTCACACGTGGACTTATTTCCAGGATATAGAACAAACCTGCACTGGAGGAATGGAGTATCCAGAATAGCATTGTAAACTTAGTCGTAGTATAGCTCCAGCTTGTCTCAAAACAACATGCATTCTTAGGATGCATCAAGCCACTATTTTCAAATGTATGATTCTTTGAATCAGTCTCAAAAAATATGACACTTCCATTTGAAATAAAGGTCTCATTCTAAGCATCTCAAATGATTTTACAAATAAATAAATCTTTAATAATGTGGGACTAAAACCATGGACCTTGTCCTGGCAATATTTCTGTGTGTAAATATTATGCAACATTCCACATATGCCTACAAAGTTGCATAAGGCTGAGTACATACTTGAGTATACATAAAATCAAGAGCAGAATCTATTAACTTGGGTATTTAACAATGTAAATAGTGAGATACTCTGAGATCTGCAGCTCTCATAATTAACTCTTGTTAATATGAGTATCTTGACCTAGGTCAAACAGGAGTGCAACATGACTACTTATGTACTCACTTCATTTTTTAAAGTTTGGGTTTTCTATTCTAGATGAATCAGGAATGAAATTATCTCAAAGAAAATGACATAGACTTGTATGATGCAAGAAAAATTAAATCTAGTTACATTTTAGGGCCCTGCCTTCTATCTGGCTTTGTGAATTGTAGACGTTTCTTTTAAATCTTTTTTTCTTACATGCCAGAGCTATGTAGATATTTCATATATGCTGGGGTGTCCAAAATTATACAAAATTCCTCCATTTGGGCTCCTGAATATTACTCAACTAAATACTTAATTTAAAAAATAATAGGAGTATAAACCATGGAAATTCAAATTCTTATTTTCTACTCCTAAAACTTTGATGTTGCATTCTTGATTTTGTTNCCAGGAGTTCACATTATAATATATATATATTATATATATATATATATTAGTGATATAATGATCACCAAAAAACCCTGTTGGCAGTAGAAGGAGAACTTGGTGGATTCAGTTTTATTGTAATATGCAGTAGTGAAAGAGGAACTCCCAAAATTCTTACCTTAGTTTTCTTTTTTCCCACCATATTCTGGTGGGAATTCTGGAAATTCTGCAAACCACTGTGTGATCGTCTGAACATGTCTGTCTTGAAGCAATTGTAGATCTTTCAATATATGACATGTAGGGCATATTGTTTCCTGGTTTTATTAAGTATTTGCATTTTATTGCATTTGCTCTGTCTGTTTAGATGATGGAAACCTTTGATACATTTGTTTACAGCTGGTACTTCAAGGCCTCTTTGTTAGTTTAGAGTATGAAAAAATCATTAATCCTGAATATATTCACCTTGATATGGTCCATTTTGGGCTGATGAGAACAATGATTAAAAAAAAAATAAAAAATTAAACTGTTTTAATTGTTTCACCATCACTGACTGAGAGCTCATGCCTTAATGATATATGATCTAGGCTGCTTTCTGTTTTGGAAGAAAATTCTAAAGTGTCCTATAAAAGACTTCAAAGATTGCTCNGACTACTTATGTACTCACTTCATTTTTTAAAGTTTGGGTTTTCTATTCTAGATGAATCAGGAATGAAATTATCTCAAAGAAAATGACATAGACTTGTATGATGCAAGAAAAATTAAATCTAGTTACATTTTAGGGCCCTGCCTTCTATCTGGCTTTGTGAATTGTAGACGTTTCTTTTAAATCTTTTTTTCTTACATGCCAGAGCTATGTAGATATTTCATATATGCTGGGGTGTCCAAAATTATACAAAATTCCTCCATTTGGGCTCCTGAATATTACTCAACTAAATACTTAATTTAAAAAATAATAGGAGTATAAACCATGGAAATTCAAATTCTTATTTTCTACTCCTAAAACTTTGATGTTGCATTCTTNTTAGTTTTCTTTTTTCCCACCATATTCTGGTGGGAATTCTGGAAATTCTGCAAACCACTGTGTGATCGTCTGAACATGTCTGTCTTGAAGCAATTGTAGATCTTTCAATATATGACATGTAGGGCATATTGTTTCCTGGTTTTATTAAGTATTTGCATTTTATTGCATTTGCTCTGTCTGTTTAGATGATGGAAACCTTTGATACATTTGTTTACAGCTGGTACTTCAAGGCCTCTTTGTTAGTTTAGAGTATGAAAAAATCATTAATCCTGAATATATTCACCTTGATATGGTCCATTTTGGGCTGATGAGAACAATGATTAAAAAAAAAATAAAAAATTAAACTGTTTTAATTGTTTCACCATCACTGACTGAGAGCTCATGCCTTAATGATATATGATCTAGGCTGCTTTCTGTTTTGGAAGAAAATTCTAAAGTGTCCTATAAAAGACTTCAAAGATTGCTCATGAAATTTATTACCTGCAGATCAATACATTCAGCATCATATCAGCCAAACATCAGTTTCAGCGGGCAGTGGGAGAGAGCTTTTTTTTCTTTCCTGCTGAGTCGAATAACCCTCCAAAGGAAATATATATTCTGTGGCCAATTGTAAGAATGGGTCTGTGGGTCCTAAGGAGCCATGATCACAGTACTTCAACCTTTACTATATTCTGAATTTTCTGCTCATATTGCGTTTGACTAATAATCTCGTCGATATTGTCACAGTCTTTTTATTTCTATTAGAAAATAGAACAGAAAGACCTGTCCATAATGATCAGTACAAATGTTTAAGTCACTGTCTAGTGCAACTAAAAGCTTATGTTTTTCTAGTAATCAGTAACTATTTTCCTTAAGAATGGATGTAGAACAGAAGTTGATGAAAAGATTATAATCCTAAAGAAACTAAAAAGAATAATTCAACGGATTAAACACACCAGAACTGGATCAAACAAATGAATTGTCTGCATCAACACAAAAAATGGTGAGAAAGATAAATAAAACCTCTATGTAAAGCAACTGGAAGGGATTGAATGTTTTACAATGGATTAGAAGGGTAAAGTGGAAAATATCAATGCACGTTTCAGTAGGCATGACTGATTTTTTTTTTCTGCTTTTTAGTTCATGGTTATTGTTTTCTACCAGAGTGAACTAAGAAAAAAAAGCAGAAGCTTTCTGTTATGATGCCTTTTCAGACACCATGATGTATAGATGAATTCAGATATCCTACTCTCAGCTGTAATACTACGTGGCTGCAATCACCTTTGCAGAGAATGAGGGTGCTGATACTAATGGCCTGCATGCATGTAATAAGCTAATAGTTTGCTTATTCCTCTTGTGCTAAATATGATCTGATGAATCAAAAGGTATCCAAACTCAATTCTTCTGTATACTCTCTGGTGTAGTAGATGTCTTTCTTCATGGATGCCAAAACATTCATCAATATTTTTAATCAGAAAAGGGTCTTAACTTGTTAACAAGGCAGTAGTAAATATGAGATATGTTGTTGTTTCTATCATCCATAGAATTATAATGTCACTTTTTATAAACAAAATGCTGATAAAAATACCCACAAGATACATTTGATTATGAGCCCTGCATAGATTTACATTCATGTAATTTTTAATCAATCAACCCTCCAGGAAGATGAGATGCTTTACTTATCATGACATTTACTGTATTTACTAAAATAAAAACAGGCAAACAAAAACACCACCATGACCAAAAAAAGCCCCATCCCAAAACCCAGATCTATCAGTTCATCCTATCTCAAGAGACCTGAATAGGTATTTCTTTAACAAAAAGTTCTCTGTTTGTGGTTGGATTTTTTTTTCCTTTTAATTCAGCCCCAGTGTTGGACACATGACTTTACCTGAGCCTCCTAGGACTGTTGCTAAATGGTTGAAAAAACTTTTCCTCCCATTTCTTGAGTGGGAAGATCAGGCACACTGTGTATTTTTCCCTTCGTTGCTGCTTTGTGATATTTTCTTCAAGATCCCCTTCTATACATTCCTGTTCAGAATTAGGCATTAATTTTCTTATTCACAGAATCACAGAATCACAGAATCACAGAATGTCAGGAGTTGGAAGGGACCTCAAAAGACCATCTAGTCCAACTCCCCTGCCTGAGCAGGATCATCTAGATTAGATCACACAGTAACATGTCTAGATTGGTCTTGAAGAAGAAAATTTAGTTTGTGTATTTTTGAAGTGTTGGCAGATTTTTCTTTCATATCTTAATAACCTTAAGCTTATGGTTTACTTCACAATCAATAAGCTATTATTGCTATAACAGTTTGAATTAATTATTTTATGCATTCTTATTTGCTAACAAACAGCAACATGCTTCCTCTTGTATAATATACAACTAATGACAGCAGTTGCTTCAAAGGCCTTACAAAACTGTATCTGTCATTTGAAATTTAAATCCCTCTAGGTAGGCAAGATTCCCAAAGAGCAAGTGACAAAATGGTGCAAAATGCAGCTTCATACCAATGCAAACTACATCGAACTGTTGCCTAAAGATTTATTTTTATATAAACATTTATAGTGCTTAGGCAGGACTTTCCTTTTGAAGCTTCCAGGAGTACTTTCAAGTCCTAACTACTTCATAGAGTAGAAGTGACCCCCACAACACATGGCTGTCAATTTGCATGAGCTATCACCTCCAGTCTAAGTTCTCACTAGGAAGACAGGCAGCTGTGCTCTGACAAATAAGATTACACTACCACTGAAAAACATTTTCATGTCTCGTGTAAGCAGTAAGCTTGAAAAATGTCTGTAACAGTCCATCTGACCTGAAAAAAGCTTGAAACTTTGTTCTTCAAGTTAGTTTGCCCTTCAAATTAAAATAGAACTCATGATTTCATATTTTAACTGTTGATCTGCAAAATTACTCTAAATATATTATTAGGCACCAAGGTATATCTGAGCCAGTGTGTTAGATGACTGAAAAGTCACTGTGACTTTGCTATCCTATTTCTTTTTCCCATAATATGTCCTCTAAGAAAAATCTGCATACCTTTAGGAAAAGTGCAAGCTCTTTAACCTAAAATCTGGGCACACAGAGTTGCTGAAGTTAATTAAAATAAGAAGCAAATTGTATACGAAAAGTGAAATATTAGTAGAACTAAAATAATCAAACTTCTTAATATGTTTCAGTATATTTAATTCCTAAAGGATGTGCATGCATATATTCATGGATAATTGGGGATTTTAACCATTAGTGTATAAATGCGAATTTTTCAAGTAGTGCTGGGTTCATTCATAAATATATTATTTACCAATATTCAATTAGTCTGTGTTGCTAGCTTCCCCCTTTTTAAAAAAGTGCCATTAGTTATTGAATGCTTCAAAGTCTCAGCTCTCAGAATTCCACATCTCTTTTTTTCTAAGTTCAAGCTCTCTGTGAAAAAAAACCAAACAAAATAAATATTTTGAAACAATCTATAAATATCACTCCTACTTCAATAATAACTCCAGATGCAAACCTAATTAGACAGAAAGGGGTATGGATACTATAAAAGTGTAAGGCATGACATGTTAGGCCAAATACAATTCCAAGTAAACCTGTATTCATTACTTTGTTAAGCAACCTAAAAGAGATTTACATGAATGCAGGGTACATAGCAAACATACAGTAATCAGATACCCAAAAAACCCCACCATTTATTGTTATCTCTTGTAATTTTTACTTCCTGTTTTATCTCTCCTATATTAGGGCTGAAATGATACCTTATCACTTCCAAACTAGAGCACTGGCTAAAAGTCCATTTGGTTTTGGGCAACTTCCATAATACTGAGGTACTAATTCATGTAGTTATATAGAAATTTAGTCCAATGGAGAATTGTTCTCATTGTGAAAACTTTTCCTCTTGTGTCCACTCAGAATCTTCCCAGGAGTAACTTACACTCATTACCCCTTGCCTTTTCCATATGACTCCTTGTAAAAAGGGAGTTTCCACCTTTGTGATCACCCTTTACATGATAGAACAAATTGATGAGGTCCCCCTTAAGCCTTTTCTCAAGGCTGAATAAACACATTTATCTCAGCCTTTCCTCATTAGGCAGGCTTCCCACTCCTTTGGTCATCTTTGTGATGCTGCTGTCCAGGCTGTCCACATCTTGGATCCGTGGAACCCAGAGATAAGGTGGGTTCTTTCATTCCTATCTAATATCAGTTATTGTCTCTCTGATATCAATCTATATTCCATATTTGTCATTGCAGCCAAAAAGTCAAGGAGATTTCATAGAGAAAAATATGCTTTTCCTTGTGTAATCATAAGTGAGATGATTGGAGAGGGCAGGGAAGAATACTCGACAGGTTTGTAATCTTGTGATTATTTTCTTTATTTGGAGATGTATTCACCTTGCCAGTTTAGATCATGTGCTACAAATGTCCTGGGTTCCTCACTGATGTTTAATTTCCATATAGTGGCCAGAAGTAGTGTCCAAAAATAATGCTTTCTATTGACTCCGGCTGGCTAAGAAAATTTGATTCATCCTGATGGATTATTACTTGGTCACAGTTACTTGGCTGGTCCTGTGGGGAGCCAGGAGTTGATCCTTATGGGTCCCTTCCAACTCAGTATATTCTGTGATTCTGTAATTCTACTTGTTCCTTTTTATGACTTGGCCATGACAATTTGTTGATCTGCCTAAGTATGAAGCTTCGGAATTCTGACTAGTACTGAATCCAAAGGGAGCTACTCAAGGCTTTTGACAACCTCGTTCCAGCTTATCTAAGTACTAAAAATTACAACATTGAGACTTTCAATAATGTTAAATTTACTTCATACAGCAAAGACAACTTTCTTGGGAGTCTCCAACTGTAGAAAGCACTCATCTAGAGACTGAGCAACATCCCAGAAGAATATTTATTTTATTCTACTTTACTTTCATTTGACATTGTCATCTTTAACTCAGAGTAGTGGTTAATATGAAAATGTATAAATGTAGATGTATATGGTTATAAATACATGTAAACTAAAAGATCCCAAATTATAATACACTAATCTCCCATCATAGCCTTGAAAAGGAGAATACCTGAGAGATGCTATATTATTTAATCTACCAGAGTCAGATTCCTAAGTATTGTGGTGGTACTGATGATGAATGAAGCAGAGAAGAGTAGAATGGAATAAGAATAATGTCAGAACCTGGTCCTTAATTGTGATTCCGTAATTTGTGCCAGTATTTTGCCCAGGCATAGCTCCTCCTGTATTTCTCCCTGAAGCTTCTCTCTTCTCCTCTGAATGGAAAGGAAGGGAATGAAAAATATTTCAGCCCTCTTCATTGGCAGTGCAATCAGAGTAATGACCTTGGATAAGGTTAAAGCCAAGGCTACATGGTCTATATTCTTTCTACTAACCAGGAAGAAAACAAGAGAAAATCAGTTCTTGTTTATACTTGTACACATGGTACCAATGACCAGGAGAAGAACACAAAGTGCCCACTAAAATGAGCTTCCCCTCTCAGCAGTGAAAACTAATTTTAAAACCTGCCATTGATAAGAATGTTTATAAAATTGTCATTATTATTACATTAGATTTTTAAAACATTAATAAATATGTACATGTCCATTACTGTCAGGTGAAATGTAAGATTTTTACATATATTTATTTATCAAATATCTTTATATTAAAAGTCTCGGGAGATTGCTGTGGTATATCAAGGTATTTTTTTTCTCTCTGAATAGAAAATCAACATCTAAACAAACACAGATCTTCACTAGCTTGTCTTCTGACATGACAGTATTTTAATGTCAAAGAACTATCATTTATGGTATTAACCATCAGTAATTTTACTAAAATATTGATATAATGTGAGCTAAGAACTTTTCATAGATTTCAGGGAAAAAGGAGCAGTTAATGTTTGTTTATGAAAGCGAATTGCCCTGAAAGATAAATTGATTCTTCAGTGTTCATAGTGTTTAATCAGCAGACAGAATAATTGATAGTTTTATTGCTCAAGTAAATTATCATATATGTAGCTCTTTATGTATCAAAAAGATATTCTTAACTCTTCAGTCCATTTAATAACCCAGAGCTGCAATTAGATAATGAAAAAAACCAGCTCTCTCATAAATTGCTTTCCTGGATTCAGTCACACATAAGAAATGTATTGAAATGTCTCTGCAGCAAGTGCAAGGCCATGCTTGGATCAGTGTTTCTGTAGACAACTGAATTCATTGAAAGGAGAAGAGAAAAACGACTATGTCTGCAGAATAATGCTCTTACCCTTGACTCCCTGCTGGCATCTTCCCCTGTTTGATCCTGTCCTTACAAACCTGTAATCACCAAGTTCCAGGCAGCAGGATCTTTAATGTGAAAATTGAAATAGGCTGAGAAGATTACTTCAAAACTCAGGTACTACAGGATTGTGCCCTACAGTGTGATACGATACAATTCAGAGAGAGGCAGTTGTAGTGCTGTTGAAATTGTGGACTTACGGAATGGGATCAAAACAGTCCAGCAGGCATAGTGGGAAAGCTGCCAGGAGGATCTTACAGGAGGAGAGTGTTTCATTGTCACCTTTGCTTCATGGAGATAAAAGCTTAGCAGGGAGAAAGTGAATAGTTCTTGTGCTGATTACAGAAGGCAAGAAGAGCTCCTGGATGGAGACTATAAAAATAGTAGTTTAAAGTCCTAAGTGACACTGCTAATTTGGAGGCTTTCACCACCATCTAGATTTCATTATTGATGACACCTCAGTAAGTAATATGTTTATGCAAGAACCCATTGCCAAATGTTGGAGTCTCAATTGCACCCTATGTTAATGTGGGTTGATTAGCCTGTGGCCTTCCACCAAAGGCAATGACCCTGGATATTTTTCACATCGCTTGAAGGTGGCACTTTGTTGTGGATGATCACATGCTAAAAGAATATGCTCAGCATGATTTAAAAACTGTGTTTCCATGCCAAATTTAGCTGTTTATATGTGAAAAGTTGTAGTGGGGTACAAAAATACTGTCTCTTAAATGAAATAATTCAGATGCATACATGCAATATCTAGGAAAATAATGCTATGGTAATGGGTTATTTATTTTCTCGCACTAAGATTTCAAGCATAACGAACTCTCTGTTACTGTATCTTTTGGAACACAGCAAGCAGGCCAATGTGATGATTTTAAGAGCTCATATTTTCCTGTACTTGATTATGACTAAATGACTAAGGGTACTAGAATTGGCATTCATATAATCAAAGCACGCAGATGTCTGAAGACATAAATATAGAAATGAAGAATTATATTTATATTTCTTGGAGTGTTTCAGAGAAGATAAATTCCACATTTCAAGATGCTGAACACTCAAATAATGCCAAACGTAAATATTATTAAAGTGAATCATCTACTAAGCGAACAATGCATGAGACACTGAAGCTGTAAACTTTCTTCTTGCTATATGTTTAATGAATATTAATTTTTAGGATGTTTACATATTATAGAAATGTTGATTTACTTTGCTTTTTCTCATTACATGAAAAAAAGGCGTAGGAAGCTATTTGACAAGAAAAATTTAGAGTAGCCAAAATACCAAGACTTCCATCTAACCATGCTTATATATGCAGAGAAGTTGCATGTGCGTTGGAAAAGATAATATATAATTTTATTGACCACCAATGAAAAAGGTTGACTAGTAAGATGGATGGAGAAAAATATCTAAGGAAGTAATTACTTTAAAATGCATATTAATTGTATTTCTGTAGACTAAAATTTTATGAGGAATGTTTTTCTCTTTCAGCTGTAGCATGGGTTTGAGACTAGTCTAAATAAAATGCAGATTAACTAAAATCTTGACAAGCCATTTAACAGATATTTTTACAAGTTTAGATATGTTGCATTGACTTAACGAGAAAATGGAATCTTATATCAAGTCATCTGTTGGGCAGTTATTATTCTCATCATGTGGCATTTCTGAAAATCATTAGCAATTCCATACTTGTTCCTTCACCCGGAAAAAAGCAGGCAGTATCGCTTCCTTATTGAAGAGCTCCATCCTGAAACATCTCCGTACTGATTGTTTTTTTCCTAAAACTTGAAATCTTAATTTAGATCCTCAAGAAAATTCACATTTGCAAATTTTGTGGGAAAAAAAATGCTATAGTCGTACTTATTATTCTATCTTAACAATTTTTTACAATTCTTGAATGGAAAAAGATGAATGAAGTTTGACATTTTTCCACCTTGATAACCAAGCACAAGGTCATCTAAACGTTCTTAGGTTACCCAGGGCCTTGACATCTAAAACCTACCATCCTCCTTGGATTCAAATCTTTCTATATCCTAAGCAGGAGCTATATGATAATTCCCAGTTCCATCTGGAAGCTGACAAGCTCAGTTTCAGTGTATCACTTAGGTAGAAGATATTGTGAACAGTTGTCATTCCAGTCACTTTTAAAACCAATATGGGTTCTCCAGTACCTTAAAATCCAGACTTCTAATATATTTTCCAAATATGTCAAATTATATGCTAAGCCTTCACATTTATTTTTCTTAAAGTTATACGTTTTTCCATCAGCCAAGTGCTCAGAAGTCACTAACAAACCACCACCAAACAAAAACACCCCAAAAGCAAGTGTTAAAAAATTATTAAAATAAGAAGAGAGAACAAATCCAAAGATATACTATTTTATACCTGAAATTGGAATACATGTCACCCCCATTTCACAACAAAGGTATAATCAAATTGGAAAATCTGCAAAGGAGGCCTGTAAAAATGATCAAAGTCTCTGAACACTTTTCTTACAGTTTTTCTTAGATTGTAAAAGTCTGCTGATTTGTAATTCAGCAGTTTTGTCTCTCCTTCAATGCACTTTGAATAAAATTATCTTGTATATAAATAACTTCTTCCAAGGTTATTTTATATAACTAACACTTCCTTAATGTCCTCACGAGGTATCAAAATAGCATCACCATTTTTAGGTCACTTGTCACACCAAGGAACAATTTAAGCAGGTGCTTAAATTTAAGCATATGACTGCTCTTTGGTGAATCGGAAACTTGATGAACTTCTCTACAGTTAAATAATTAAGTCACACAAAATTCCTGTGTCTCAAATGAAAAATAAGCCACAGAAACTGGGATAATTGAGGTATTTTATATGTCCCCATACTTTGTATGGAATGAAATAATGAACAAATATGAAGCAATTTATACAGCATCTGTCTTACTAATATTAAATCTTTATGTTTTATTTCACCTTGTCAAAGCAAATTTGGGTTTTATATGAGTCAGAATGTTACACATGATTCTCTACTCCTCTAATCTCTTTCCACATCATTCTTTTTGTGACACAGACTTTCATATAAATATCTCATTGCATATTCTAAATAGTGTGTGCTGGTAAAAGTAACTTTAAATGTCAACAAAATGCAATGTAATGCGTATTCCACATCTATACGGAAAAACACGATGTAAAGACTTTGTAAAATATTGTTTCTAGGGCACCCCACCATGCACCTGTATAATATGAAATTGTGAAACAGGAAAGGTGATTCTTGTTCATATTTTTTTCCCATTAACTCTAAGGCAGTCTGAGTTAGCAAGCAAAGGTCTTAGATGTCTACAAAGTAGAAGATAAAGTTTATTGAAATTAGTTCTATCCAGGGCTCTCCTATATTAAGTTTCTATGCAAATTTCACTACTTTAGCTGGAATAGCAAAAGAATGTCTATGGAGTTAGTTTGTTAAGTAAGCGAACAAATAAAATAAAGATTATTAATAATGAAATTTGTTCCTATAAAACACTTATGTAAACTGGAGTGTACTCATCTGCCAAGAGTATTTGTTTATGAAAGCTTCCTATTGTTCTTTTTTTTTTTTTTTTTAATGCCTGATTTTGAGCATACCTCAGTGCACTTCAGTCTTTATTATTTTAGCCTCTCCTCTGGGAACTCTGGGGACTCTCACAGCACTGCAGCATGTTGCCTCCCTCTCCCCTGAGATCGTCCCACCCTCACTATGGCATCCCACACCCTGCTCCATCAGGGCAGCCCTGGCTGAGAGGAGAGCAGGGCTTTCTTTTTCTTCTGTTCATTATTCCTTCTTTCTGTGCTATATGCCCGTTTCACCCTTGGTGTTCTTTACACTCTATTGCCTTTTCTGTTTCTCTCCAAGCCACGTTTTTCCAGAGCTGCTACTGGTTTGATATCCCCTGATACCAGTAGGATTTCTCCAGCACAGCACTGCTGCAGCAAGAATCAGCTTAGCCCTTAGTGTTCATTTCTTTTTGTATGTTTCATTTTAGTTTGTGTATTCCAGTCAGGATTTTCCCTACTTTTTTTTTTTTCTCTGCAGTCTGGGTTTTTGGAGGTTTTTATTGTGAAATTATTTGTCTATTTCTAAATGTCAATTTATCCACCTTTTCCCAATTTCCTGTTTCTGTACTTAACAGTGCTCTTTTTCTTGTGCACATAAAGCTTTTCCTGGGTGGTTTGTTTTCATAAGTCAGAAAGGCACTCAGCTTTAGAGCTCTTTCAAATGAAAGTTTGTACACCTTCCTGTTTATCTTTGTAGGTTTATTTTCAAGCTGCTTGTTATCATTATTGAACATATTTCTAAACTGCACAGTGCAGCATGTGACAATATTGTTACATGTTGCATACAGGTGAAGTAAGCTCTTCAAGACATGACTATTTAAACGTCAAGAAGACCAATAGCCAATGTATAAAATTGTTAAAACTCCCAAAGTGATAAAACAGATTAATTAAACATCCAGTAGACAAAGCAAGTAGAAAGTAAAACGCATTTGTGGCTTTGCTTTCCCTGTCTAAATTCCACAGGTCAAAGTTTAAAAAAAAATCATTAACAAGAGGAGTCCCTCAAGGGTCCATCCTGGGACTAATACTATGTAATATCTTCATCAGTGACATAGTAAGATTGAATGTGCCCTCCACAGGTTTGCAGAGGACACCAATCTGGGTAGTGTGGTTGACCTATATGAGGGAAGGAATGCCATCCAGTAGGATCTCAACAGGCTTCAGAACTGGGCCCTTGTGAACCCCATGAAAATCAACAAGGCCAAGCGAAAGGTCCTGCACCTGAGTCATTGCAATCAGTGCAGAGTGGATGATGAAAGGACTAAGAGCAGCCCTGTGGAGGAGGGCTTGGGGGCATTTGTGGTATTTATTCAGAGGATAAAAACTGAGTGGTATACGGCATGGTTATGAAAACTGTAGGTGCAGATTTCCTACAAGTCTGTCCAACAATGCTGGACTTTGTGCCACTTTAAGAGCGAAGCCTTTCACCAAGATGTCCATTATTGAAGCTAGGATGAGGGCTTCATTTTCAGTGAACACTGTGTCTGTTGATCATAAAGGATTTGTGTTTTAAATTTTTCATGTACCTATACAGTTCTGCAGATTGGCTTATTATATTAATCTTTACACTGATGTCTGCCTGCTGTCATGCAAATACACTTCAGATGGTGAGATATTTACAAAAAAAATCACTTTCATACTTCACTGTCAGTTATTTGTGGAAGATGGTGATAGACATCTATTCTTCAGGGAGACTGAGAATTTTAATTAGCTTTGGCCAAATATGTTGTCCTCTATAGAAACAGAGTATTTTAAGAAAGATTATAGGATATAACCTTATGATCTTCATTATGCAGGCAGAATTCTTTATCATTGCTCAAAGGTTAAGTGCTTTGGCCTGTCATGAAAGCAGGGTAAGCTGGTGACTGGGAGATGCAAGTATGAGTCCTAGCATGACAGCTATCTTGCTTCTTATCCTTATACAATTCACATAACCAGTGTATCCCTTCTTTCTCTTCTTCTATTATACAAGTTCCTTGGGGATGGAAAGTGATCTTAATTCTCTATATAGTCTGACCAAAAAAAAAAAATTGTATGTTATCATGTCACACAAATGAATACTTAGGATAATTATTCACATTGACAGGTGGTCTTAATGTTCAGTCTTATTCTAGAAGACCTCTGAAATCCAAATCTTGAGATTTTTTATAGTTTTGCTTTTGTTAAGTAGTCAAGATAAGAACTTCTGTATTTTAGCACAATTATAGCAAATAGATACATTTAAACTTTCAATTTAATTTCACATTTGTTTAACTGAATTTTCTTTTTCAGTTCTTTGCAATTTAGTGTTTGTCATCCTGGTTAATTTTCCTCCTAGTAGCTGGTATAGTGCCATTTTTTTATTTAGTATGAGAATAATGTTGATAACATGCTAATATTTTTGTTGTTGATAAGATGCTCTTACACTAAATCAAAGACTTTTCATCTTCTTGTGCCATGCCAGCGAGAAAGCTGGAGACACACAAAAAGTCGGGAGCGGGAATAGCCAGGTGTGGTGAGTTTGCAATGTGGCTTCTTTAAAAAGCAGCTAGAATATTTCTTAAGGGTCTAACAAAATAAATCCCAGCTGTGCTCCCAAGGCCAAACTCCCAAACCCTGTTACTGATAAGGCTGGACAGGCCACTCAGCACTGGTAACAGGGAATCACATTTTAGAGGGAGAAAAATGCAAACAGCTGCATTTTGCCACCAGAGAAGGGGGTAAGAAGATGTAAGAAACTTTGTAGACACCAAGGTCAGTGAAGGGTGGGGGGGAGGAAGAGGGACTGAGAGATGATTCCCTGTCACCTGTGGAGAATACCATGGTGAAGCAGATTTCCCACTGCAGCTCATGGAGAACCAAGAGACCCCACTTGTAGCCTGTGGAGAGGTACCTGGGCCAGGCAGGAGCCCACCATGGAGCAAGTGGAGGAACATGGACGAATCTGTGACCTACATTGCAGCAAGCCCCTGGCAGAACCTACAGCTTGTGGAGAGATAAGAAGCAGAGAGAAAGAATCATGGAGGCACACACTGGAGCAGGTTTGCTGGGGTGGGGCTTGTGACTCTGTGGAGGACCAGCCTGGGGCCAGCAGTCTGAGACTGAGAGACATTCTATGAGTTTATAGCAGTGACCCACACTGGGGCAGCTGGTGAAGAGCCGAGGCTCCGTGGGAGAGGACTCAGTGGAGAAGGTCATGGAGGACTGTCTCCTGGTGGGTGGGACCCCACGCTGACACAGGGAAAGAGTGTGAGTAATGCACACCCTGTCCCCACTCCAATAAGGAGAACTCATGAGGAAGTGACCGAAGACTGAAGCCTCCATTCCCTATTCCCGCACCCACCCCCCCACCCCCCCAAGCTTTCTCCCATGCCATCCTGGGGAGGAGAAACATCATGAATAGAGTGAAGACTGCAAAGAAGGGGAGCAGGGGATGTTTTAAGAGCTGTTTGTATTTCTCATTATCTGACTCTGGTTTCTGTGTGTTTCTGTAGTTTAGTGTAATAAAGTAGACAGTTTTATTGCTTCTGTGTTGAGTCTGTTTTTCCCATGATGCTCGTTGCAGAATGATCTCTCCCTGTCCTTATCTTGACTCCAAAGCCTCTCAACATGTGTTTTCTCCCCTATCCAGCCAAGAGAGGAGTGATAGGGCGACTGTGGTGGGAGTCTGGCCTTCAGCCAAGATCAAACCACCACACCAGGACAGCTGACTCCGAAGGACCAAAAGAATATTTCATACCATGTGATGTCATTCTCAACATATAACTGAGAAGAGTTAGGGATCACTGCTTGGTGATGGAATGAGCATTGGTCAGCAGGTGTACTCCACTGATTTTGTATATTCTATTATTATTGTTGCTGTTATTTTCTCTTTCTTTGCTGTCCTACTAAACAGTCTTCATCTCAACCCATGAAGTTTTTTTTCCCTCAATTCTCTACAGGATGGGGGACTGAGGGAATGGTAGTGTGGTGGTTAAATGCCTGCTGGGTTAAATGCCACCATAGTTTTATTTTAATCTATTATTTTAGACCAGAGATGGGTAGGGTAAGCTGTACATACTGTTCTTTGTTTAACTTGCATCATTTTGTATCAGCTTTTATCAACAGGCCTCTCTAAACCTATACAGTTCTTGACTCTTAACACTTTCTTCATATTAGAACTAGGGATCACATCTAATGTAATGGTTATATTTTATTCCTTTTCATCCTTCAGCCCAAACATCTTTATATGTGCTGTGCCCACTTCATCAAAAATAAATGAATAAATAAGAAGAGAGCTAGCACTAATGCCCAAAGGAATCAATGTACTCTGCAAGTATAGTAGGGGTTACCATTAAGTTCTTATTCCTTAATGTGATGAAATTTTTTGAAAACACATCAAGATCTTGATTATGTGGAATTAGTTGAAAAATTTACTGTAAAGTTGAAAACCGAAATTATTGCACACACACATACAGATCTAAATATGTGTTCTATGTTGTTGCAGATACGTATGAACCACCAGGTTTCATTCATCACATCAGGGCATTCTCTCTACACTATTTTGGCTGGTATTTAAAAGTATTTTTATAGAAGTTTATAATTTTGCATGTACCTTTTATGCATGTATCTTTTATCCACTTAAAATGGAGTGACTTCATAAAAAGTGAGTGGAAAAAAATCATGTTAATGACAGTTTAAGCTCTAAAAATCATAAAATCATAGAATAATTCAGTTTGGAAGGAACCTTAGGGGGCCTTTCATTCAAACCCTTCCTCACAGTAGGATTGGAAAGAACTGAGACTATGTTGTTCATGACTTTATTCAGTCAGGTCTTGAAAATCTCCAAGAGTGTGCAAGAGTTCTGGGAAACTTCCTCCAGTGTTTAGTCATGATCATACTGTAAAATTTTGTTCCTACTATCAGAATTTCTCTTTTTCAGTTCATGGTCATTGCCTCTCAACCTCCTGGCATGCACTGCTGTAGAAAGTCTGTCTTCACCTCCTAGCCATCCTCCCCACACAAAGTATAGGGCTGCTTAGATGCCCTCAAAGCTGTCTCTTCTCCAGGCTAATACATCCAACTCCCTCAGCCTCTCCTCACGTGGCAAGTGCTACAACCCCAACAACATTGAGTGGAAGAAGTCTGCTGGACGTTCGTTAGCACATCCCTTGGAGGTCCCAAATTGGATTGCATATCCCAGATGTGTTGTAACAAGGGCTCAGTATAGGGGAATAGAAGTTTTTCTGAATAAACAATTCATGCTTCTGTAGACACAGCCTGGGATACTATTAGCTTTCACTGCTGCCCAGGCACACTGCAGGCTCATGTATAGCCTGCTGTCCACCAAGATTCACAGCTCCTTCCTTCTTAGTGCAGTTATGGGTGATTTATGTATAAATCAATTTTTCCATGCTTTTGCTTCTTAGCCTTTGTTTCTTGAAGCAGAATTGAATTGAGAGCTCCTTTTGCGAAGTGATTTTATTTGGGGAGTTGAAGGCATCTTCAATGACAATGCAGAGTTATGGAAACATTAGTTTTGAATTTTTCTGCTCTTTATGTAAAATCCTTCACACTTTCACATGCTTTACAAATTCATTTAATCCAGTTATTGCCTAGAAGTACTAGAGTCATCTACTATTCAAAAACTTGCATTTGGCTCAGAACTGTAGATTGCATGTTACATCTTTAATGTGGGTTCTAGTAGTTGATTTTAGTATCTTATCTGAATTTTTAACTTTTGGTCTGTGAACCTGAGCATCTCCTAACAGGCCTTTAGCAAACTGTGAGGAGCTTGAAGTATGTAACAGTTTGGTTATTTGATGTGTTTCATGTTTGTATACATTGCTAACAACTCTGTGTACCAATATAACATTAACCCTAGACATTGATTTTAAGTGGAAGAAATTAACTGTAAGACACTTCTTAGAACTACCTTAATTCATAAAGAACAGTTGCTTAAAATAAAGCGAAGGTTGGAATGCAATTGCATAGTCACCGGGGAGACACTGAGCTTCCTTCCTGTGTCAGGTTTGCCCTTTGGCCAGGGATGTGTTCCCAGTATGGGTCACATAATTGGAGTACGGTCTTGCTGTGCAGGGTTGCTAAGGAAGGGAATAGGCACTATGAAGTAATCCTGGCTGCTAAACAATTTTACAGTTTTTATCAGGTATAGAGAAGTGATAACACTGAGTAGCAGTGCTCTGTGTGTGTGTGTGTGTGTGTACACATGAATGAGATCTCAATGGAGAGCTATGTTTGTGGCAACTTATTCCACCGTTCTTCTCAGGAAGTTTATTCCTAGAAAAAAAACATCCTGATTCTTTCTAACTTTGATCCCTTTGCAACATAACTTACTCCTTTAAGATTTTTGGAATTTTGGAGACTTTTTCTTAAGTCTCCATGTACAGTAATACATTCAGTAAGAACATGGCCTGGGCAAAGCATCTCAAAACATGGGTTACCTGGTGAGTGTTCAGAGCTGAAATCAAACAATTTAATGAGAAATCATCTGCTGGCTTAAATAAGAATACCTACTCTCAAATATGAAGCAGTGCTGGAATTTCTAGTAGCTGGTGACATGGTTCTATATAACTACATTTTGATTGGTGTAGGCCATCATGAGGACGTCCAATGAACAATAATCAAAATAATCTGTTAATCCTGGATGAGTACATTTGTGGTATACTTTAAGAAAACAATACTTTTTTGTTTGTTTGTTTGTTTGCTTGTAAGAAATTTCAGGCATTTTATCAATAGTATATGTGATTTATGTATGTGTATACGCATTAGTCAGCATGAATGATGAGTGGCTTATTTCATTTCATAAGATTTTTTTTATAACTTATTTCTAAAGGGAAAAATACAGAATTGTTTAAAAGCTCTTTAAAATTTTAGACTTTTTTTTTTCTCTAAAGTATGACTTTCCTATTCTGGTTTTAATGCATAACAAGTTCTGCATTCTTGGAAGACCTGAGGAATGCAGTGAGGTTTCTCTTCTAGTCACTGCCTAAGCTGCTAGTACAATCTTGGCTAAGAAACCTCAGCCCAGCTAGAACATTGGATTGAAGCAGAAATTTAAGATAGTCAGATGCTTCAACCGAAATGAAAACTGTTTTGATCTTGGAAAATTGTGAGTATAATAACAAAATATAGATAAATGCTGGATTTTTGAAAGGTGCTTTGGCTTTCAGTTCTGCAAAGCCCTACGAACAGATACAAAATGTGACGTACAACAAAAAAATGAGAGTCTTAACTGTGATATGTCTTGAATTTAGCTGTTCAAAATTAATTACCCTCAATGTTTTTTGCAGTCATGACCAGGAAAGGGAATTCCCTGAGAGCTTAATGCAGCCACATCTGAGCTGCAACTTTCAGAATGTGCACTTAATTTTTCTGCATCCCTCAAATCACGCCTTCATGAACAGCTCTTCCCCAGCTCTCTTATAGCCACCTTTCAGGTACTGGAAAGCTGCTGTAAGGTCCCCCCAGTCTTCTCTCCAGGCTGAGCAAATCCCACTCTCTCAGCCTGTCCTCATAGAAGAGGTGCTCCAGCCCGTTGGCCACTCTTGTGGCCCTCCTCTGGACATGCTCCAGCAGGTCCATGTCATTCTTGTGTTGAGGGCTCCAGAGCTGGACACAGTACACAAGCTGAGGTCACACCAGAGCAGAGTAGATGGTCAGAATCACCTCTCTTGGTCTACTGGCTCCACTGCTTTTGATGCAGCCCAGGATGTAGTGGCCTTCTGGGCTTCAGTTGCACAATGGTGGCTCAAAGAGAGTGATTACTGTTTGCTCTTACTTCCTTTACACCAAACACACAGTTTGGAGATTTTTTTTTCTTTTTCAGTACTGACAGCTACAGCCTGAAAGAAAAAGTGCAGCACAGGGAATGCCTTGAGTTCCTATGCCACTGAAGACAGTCTGGAGGCTGCAGAAGAATCCCATACTAAATATGTGCTATTTAAAATGATCAAAGAGGATCTTTTCCTTTTATTCTTGAGTCTTCATTTCGAATTAGTTGCTTCCTTAGTTTTCCTTAGTTGAATATTAATAACATACAGTATGGTGACAAAGGCTATGGTTACAGCTTTAGAGGGCTTTGTGAATAATGTAAAACTTATATTCCACAAAAGTAATTAACAAAACTACCATAGGGAGAAAAGTTCTGCATGTTTATTCATTTATTTTTGCTTCCTTTGCTTTTAACAACCATAGATTATAAATAGTTCACTGTACAGAGCATAGGCTAGGCTGATAAATTTCATGGGTTTGTCATGGGGAAAATATTAAATTTCATGCCTTGTCACAGATTAATAGGAAAACTATATTAATACTATGCAGACAATTTTATATTTTAAACTGAATTTCAGAGGCATGTGCAGAAGAAAAAAAGAATAAATTAAGAATTTATGTAAGAAATGAATGGTAATGCAACATTGAGACATCTCAGAAATTCTCTGTGGTGAAAGAGAACTTGTATTATGCTGGGTTTGCCCCTGTTGTACATACATACTGAAAAGAAAGGGCTTTAAACCTTGGCATACTTTCTGAGTGATTTATCTCCCCTAAAAACCTAAATGTTTGACACCTAAACAAATCATCCTAGGTCCCTTTTATAGATAGAAAAGAGAAATAGGCATTTGCTCTAGGGTACCTGCTTTGGCAGAGGGTGTTAGACTAAATGATCTCTCAAGGTCCCTTACAACCCCTACAATTCTGTGATTTCCTGAGGGTGAATCATCTCCTGTGACTCAGAACAAATTTTAAGATGAGATAAGTGACTTCTGGATTTTTCTGGAGGAACCTACCCCAATAAGGTCGATCTCGCGTTTTGTGTGGGCCTGTGGGATGAATGATGACCTATTCTGTAGATATATTTTTTATAGAAGACCTTTAGAAAGCATTTAGGGCAGTGGTAGAGTACAAGAACAAAGCTCAGTCAGTCTTTTCTAGTTATGGGAACAGACAATTAATGTTTGCCTGTATCTAGATACCTTCAAAATTGTAAATGACTCAGAAGATAAACTATGCTATAAACACAAAGAAGACCATTATATTTGTTGTAACAAAGACTTATGGAAACAACATCCATATGGCAAAACCTAAATTCTCTATGACTGAAAAATATAGCTCAGAATTTCTTAAATTATTAAGATGTATATGTTTCACACATATTTCTCTGTAAAGACCTCTCATTTTCCTTATGGAGATTCATCAGCATATGACAATAGTGTTTGCTTTTATACTATTTTGAATTCACACACGGTCTAGTATGCATTTTATATCTATTTCTTTCTATTATATCTTTGTGATATTTAATATTTTCATCTCTTGCTTTCAGCATTACTGTTCTCAGGGTGTTATCATGCTCAGCTTCATCAGTTGAAGCAATAATCATATCATCAGCAATTATATCTTCCCTGAAAGTATCACCAAGTGCCTCATAACTCTCTTTCTACAATATTTCACTGACACATTTAATCTAAAATGTTAATCTGGAAAACTGATAATGTCCTCCTGGAGAGTTAGAGGTACCTAAAAAGGGCCATACCTATCTAATTTCACCTGCCAGGTCCCATCTTTCTTTTTGAAATTGTAACAAGTTGCTCAATTACTAATTGATGTTGCAAATCTTCTGATGTCAGTACTGAGCAGTGGTAATAGGACTGGTGCTATTTAACCTTCTGATGTTAAACTTACTGAGACTTTTTTTATTCTTTGTTTTTTTTCTGATCCTATCAAAGTGGTGTTGCATTCTCTTGATATCATAATTTTCTGCTCTATACTTGCTAGGGAAAAGCTTTTATCCCCTCAGTTACTTGAATCATACTTTATTCCATAAATGCTTGTCCTAACTTTCCTGTTGATTATAGTGAAACTACTCATGCAGTTGAACAATTGGATTTTAGGTATTCCAAGTGTAGAAGAAATTACCTTAATGTAGCCACACATACATAATATAACATTTATTTCTATACAAATGTGCTTATATTCTCCCAATCCTTTAAGTATATCATGATAAACTATGACAATATCTTCTCTGGATGTTAAATTTGTCATTAAAAGTCTATATCTGTATATTTGATTTCTTATAGATCATCATTCAGTTATGAAAAATTTGAATTTGCTTTTGCTTTTCTGGTTGTCAGTTCCAGCTTTACTACTTCTTTTGATTAAGTGAGCTACGTCGTCTGCTGCTATAGGTGGATGAAAAATCACCATGTATTTTACCTTAAAATTAATAAGCTTTTGCAGTTTCAGAATCTTTTTTTTTTTTTCCAAGTACAGTAGAATGCTGTGGTACTCTAGAGTAGCTGGCTACTCTACAAGTTGGACGTAGCACTTGTTTCCAAGCAAGCCTCTCTCTAAGATGATACTCCTTGGACAGTAAGAAGAAAGCTTCATCAACCCTGGAAGGGATATACACTGTCTTTATGGAAAATTTCTGCAGCATTAGTACATGACTTTTCACAAAACTTTTATGGGAAGTCATATTACAGCAACACTCTCACACATTTACTAATGAAAATAATGCTTATGACTTTAAGATGATGGCAAATACATAAAATTAGAGGCTAAATGCAGGGAAGAAGATTAATGCAAGAAAGAGGTTTTCCATAGCTGACAAGAGGAAATAAAGCTGAAAACAGAAGCCTGTGACAAAACTTTACATGAACATAGATGGAAACAGATTAACTCTCCAAGAGCAGAACTCTTGGGGAACAGATTTTCTTTGTTCAAGGACTAACAATTCATTCTGTAGTATAAAACCATTAATGGTTTTGCTGTAGCAGGTTTTTTCCAAGTTCAGGATGATGGAGAACAAGATAAAAGTCCATTGCTATAATGGAGAGATTCAGGCTGAAACAAAGGTGATCTCTTGAAAGTGCTTTCAAATTACCCAGTTTCCTTCAGCCCAGTTCTGTTAAGTGGAACAACTCTAGATAGTCCTTTTATCTCTGACATTGAGCTCTCCTTGTGTTTATCCTCAGAGAACACAGAAGTCTTGGAAACTATCAATGCCAGCAATTAAGTCTGGTTAGTAATAATAGATGGCATAGGTAGACATTGCTTTGAAGATCCATGGGAAACCTTGGGTCTGCTGAGGCACAGGCCGTAACTTTAGAACCCTTTCACCTTTAGCTTTGCTGCTTCTGCTTTTCTGTGGAAAGCACTGTAGTTTGTCAGTCATTCAAAGGGTCTCTGAGAACTTTCTGCAAAAGATAGCCAGAGAGACATCTATTTGCATAAAATTATTAAAGAGCCAAGTATTTATAATTGTCGAAAGAATTCTAGATACTATGCATGGCATTTGTAAAAGAACAAGGGTTGAGTTTATCTTATTTAACTTCAAATATGTGCAGTGTTTCTAATTTAGAAAAGAACAAGAACTTAGGAAATCCTAAGGTGGATCACTGTGCTCTAATCAGCCAAAAGACTTATTTTAGGTCAGAAGAATTTCACCTCAGCAGCAATATTAAAAACACAAATATATAAAATACCTAACTTATAATTTATACTGTAATGTCTTATATAAAAGAATGTATATATTATTATTACCTGAGTTTTTGTGATGTTATGTATATATGATTATACAGTATATAGATGTATGTAACAGTATTACATTTCATTTTTCTCCAAATTTACATTGGAGTAATTTTTTAATCCATTCAGGTTTTAGTTATTTATAAAGGTTTGCAGCTTGTACATACTTGTGCAATTAAGTAGCTTCCTAATGGATGTGTGTTCACTGATTTGACAGCAAAGAATTAAATTGTACTCATAAGTTCTGGGATAGAGTTGGGTGCCAATGTTCTAGCGATTCTCTGAATTCCCTTCGGCATCAGTTGCACAGCCATAGCTTTTTGAATTCAACACGATACATTCATGCTGTAAAGACTGCCTCCAAATTCCTGCTTAACAGTTTGCGTGCAGGGCAAGATGGAACAGATGGTCTTTGCATGGCAGGAGCTTGCTAGAATCAATTTCACCTCTTTTTTTTTGCCAGAACAGATGACAATGGAATTAATTGATATCAGTTGTTACACTTTTAGGAGGGGATAGAGAACATGTACATTCTTACAATTTCTAACAGAGATCCATAAAATCTCTCATGCTTGCACAAATTCATAAAAGATATGTTGGGAATGGTGCTCTTTTTGTGTAGGTTCGTTGGTTTTTTAAAATACAGTTGCAAGCTTTCCCTTGCCAGGGAAACTATTAACTCTGATGCATTCCAAAATGATGTGCAAAACTGCCAGTGATCTGAATATATCATCGGTCCCTTGGAACTGACTTAATTTAGATACAGTGTCCAGTACCTCTGCCCAGATACTTTTACCAATAGCAATATAAAATCCATTGTTTGAGTGTAAGAAAGCCAATGTACTATTTGTTTTTTGTTATTAAAATTGCTTAGGTAACTGAGGTACTTTTTCAAATTAATGTCTCTTAAAAAAAATAATTAGAAAGCATCAAAATATATATGTCAGATATCATAAGCATTATATGCATCAGTTTCTTTTATAAGTGGATAATATCACAGATTAAGAAAGAGATCTTCCCAAGTCTCTCTCATTTTATGGAGCCCTTATGGAGGATTATGAAGTTCTGCTTTCATGAACTCTTGTTTATTTATGATGCTAAATATGCAATTCTATAAAATCTGCAGCTCAAAATATCTACCAGCAACAGCATCCTGGTTTCAGAAGAGATAGAGTTAATTTTCTTTCTAGAAGCTGGCATGGTGCTGTGTTTTGGATTTAGCATGAGAAAAATGTTGATAACACACTGATGACAAGCAATGAAGGACTTGTCAGCTTCTCATACTGGCCTGCAAACGATAAGGTGGATGTACCCAAGAAGCTGGGAGGGAACACAGTCTTCATCTCAGCCCATGAGGTTTATCTTTTGAGTTCTCACCCTGATCCCGCTGGGCCAGAGGAGGGGTGTGACCAAGTGATTACATGGTTGTTTTAGCTGCCAGACAGGTTAAACCACAAGCATGTTCAAGGTCTGCAAGTTTTCAAGGCCAGGTTAGATGGGGCTTTGGGCACCTACTCTAGAGGGTGTCCCTGCCCATGCCAGCGGGGTTGGAACTAGATGATTTTTGCGGTACCTTCTGTCCCAAATCATTCTATGATTCTGTGTAAGAGATAGTACAGTTGATGGTGTAGGTATGTATGAGAATAAGGTTTGAAACATTGCCATTTTCCACCCAACTTTGTAATTTCCTGTGCTCAGGTACAGTGATTACTTGATTCCATGGGAAAGAAGCAAGAAAAAGAACTTTGAGGGGCAATACAAGGCAAGGAATGAATTCACAATAAAGAATTTGGGTAAAAGCTACTCAGTTTATTATACAAATATTTGACCTAGATTTTTGAATCAGCTCAGTGAGAGTTGCAGTCCAAAGTCAAAATATGGTCACAGTTTCTCAGGGTGGTTTCATGGACTGTGCTCAATATGGATGGTGCAGAATGCCAGCGTAAAGTATGCTGTCAAAATCTGCAGTCTGTTGCTTATTGCTATATTAATAAACTGGATTATTAAGAAGTTTGTTACAAATGGTTCTTGTACAGGGTCAGCATCAGTAGAACATAGATAAATGAGGTAGCTTTTGAATTCTAAGAACTTTTCTTTACCAATGAAACCACCAGACTCCAGCAATGATATTGGCATATGTGCAATAATATGGAAGTCTTTTATAGGTTTAGATGTAGAACTCAAGGACTGGCTGTTAACAATCCTTCATCAAACTTAGATTTCACATATATGGTTTGCATGGGTTTTTTCAGTTATTTTGATGAAAGTAAAAGTTAATTTAGGGCATTAAAATCTTGAGCTTCTAAATCAGTTGAATAAATTATCTTCTAGATTGGACACTGGTGTTCCAGTTACATAATGGACTCTAATGAGTGTGCCACAGAGGATGAGTTGCAATGCTTAAGAGTCCTTCAGAGTTCAAAGGAAGATGTAAAGGTTTTAATGTGACTATGCAAGAAGTTGATAGGATGAGGAGATTCAGGAGAAGTCAGAAAACATTTTCTTGAATTAGAATATTTTTGGTCTATTAATCATAAATAACATCAAACTAGCCACATATTTTCCCTGATTATTCTAATAAATATTTGGAGTAGACAATAGGGATTTAACTTTCACTGAAAACATACTCCTTACATTACTAATAACTGATATAATGAGTTTGTCTATTATTTATTTATGAGTCATGAGTTGATTGATGTTCTCAGACTGTCAGTCATTTAGATATCTCTTTCATAGACAATATATGCTGGGTTTCATATTTTATTTTCGGGTTGTTAAGTTTATGGCTTTTTCAGAATACTACAGTACTACAAACAATAATACTCTTTAATTTCTTAATTTTTTTATATTGATCTTATCCTGTGTATACCCACCAAGTTCTCTCTGCAAAATTAAGAATTGTATTCTGCCAGATGCAGAAGTTTAAGAAGTGATGAGAATGGAATACGGGAACCTGACAGGGAAAAGAAGATACAAAGGTTGACTTCCATGGAAAAAGCAATATAAATAGCCTTTCTTTGTAGAGCAGTGCCAAAAATAGTTTTTTAGGGAGAACAGAGAAGAGTAGGGAGAAAAAAAGGGGTATGGGGTGGGTGGGGTGGGGAAGGAAAAAAAAAGTAGACAATACTTAAAGCCTTGTATTGTCTTTGCATGGCAAGGTTTTGGTAGCAGGGGAAGCTGCAAGGATGTTTTCTGTGAAAAACTCCTAGAAGCTTTCCTCATGCCCAATAGAGTCAATACCGGCAAGTTCCAAGACTGACCTGTCCAAGATTGCTACTGGCCAAGGCCAAGCTCATCATAGACAGGTGAAGCACCTCTTCAATTATAGTTAAGAAGGGGAAAAATCTGCAACACCATCCAGAAGATAGGAGTAAGACAATATGTGAGAAAAACAGCTCTGCAGACATAAAGGTCATTGAAGAAGGAGGGGGAGGACATCCTCCAGGCACCAGAGCAGAGATTGCCCTTCAGGCCTTGGTGAAGGCTATAATGAGACAGGCTGTCCCCCTGCAGCCCATAGAGATTAACGGTGGGGCAGATATCCAACTGCAGCCCAGAGAGTCTCACAATGGAGCAAGTGGATGACTGAAGGAGACTGTGACCCCATGGGAAGCCCACACTGGAACACTCTGTTACTGAGGGTCTGCACACCGTGGAACAGGGGCAAGATGAAGCAGTTCATGAACTACAGCTCTTGGGAAGGACTGACAGAGAAGTTCATGAAAACTGTGTCCTCCATCCTATGCTGGAGGAGGAGAGAGTGTAAAGAGGAAGGAGCACATGAGACAAGATGTGATAACTGATCACACTCCCCAGTCCTCATCCCCCTGTGCCACTTGTGGGGAAGAGGTAGAGAAGAGGTAGAGAGGAAAGGGAAGGAAAGGGTGAGGGGAAGGTGCTATGAAGATTTTTTTATTTCTCATTACCCTACTCTGACTTCTCATTGGCAAAAAATTACACTGATGTCCCCAAGTCTTTTTTTCCTTTGACAGGATCTCTCCCTGTCCTTAACTTTACCCACAAGCCTTAGCATTTTTCTCCTCTGCCCAGCTAAGCGGGGGAGTGACAGGGTAGCTTAGTGGACACTTGGTGTCAACTCACCACAAGCCTGAGGAAGACCCATCACTGGAGTGATGCTAGAATACAATATGATCTCAAGGAGAAGCAAAGAAAAGGGCCAAATGTTATAGTTATTGATTAAAATTCAAGACTTCTGCAGAAGTGCTTTTGAGCCAAATTTTGTTTTCATACTGACCTAACTCAACTCAACAGCAGGCATTTATTTATGGGCTTATTATTCACCAATTTATCTTATCTATAGAGAAGATAGTAAAATAATAATAAATATTTATAAAAACAAAAACAATAAGTAAGTATACAAAAAACATACTTGCACAAAAAAAAAAAAAACCAAACCAAAAACCAAAAAAACAACTCCAAACTCAAACAAAACCAAACAAACATATAAAGGGCTGGCTTTGTCATGATTTAGCCTAAGGGCAAGAAATAGATTTCTGTATTATTTTTTCAGTTGCTGCTTTTTTTATAGTTTAGGTCAACGTGTACTAAGGACAACTGAGATATAGGTTACCCACAAAACATTCATTTTGCTGTACTGTTATGACTTTTTTCTTCTAGTTATTCTTGCTGTACTCTAATAAGAATCATGTCTTTACTTAGAATTCCAGCTCAAATCTTTAAATAGCCAGATGTGTTTTCCTCTGCTCACACTGGGAGTGGCTAAAATTTGATTAATGCAAAATATGCCATTCCTGCTCATTTCTAGGTTCAGGTTAAAAAAGATGCACTCTTCAGAACAATATTTTATAATCATATATAAACTTTTCATAAATATTTTTCCAAAATCTAGAAAAATAATAAATACCAGAAGAAAAACAACATATACTCAAAAACCTGAGTTGCAATACTAGACATATTTTTTAAAAACATCTTATTTTCTATTTAGCATATTTATTATTTTGCTTCTATAACATTCATAAATCTCTGTGGCTCACTGTTTAAAGTCCACTGGAGAGATACATTTTTCAGATTATCCCAAAAAGCTCATAGAATCATAGAATTTTAAGTCTGGAAATGACCCCTAAGATCATCCAGTCCAACCATTAACCTACCGCCACCAAGTCTACCCTTAGACCATGTCCTCAAGCACTGCATCTACCCGTCTTTTAAACACCTCAAGAGATGGGGACTCAACCACCTCCCTGGGTAGACTGTTCCAGTGCTTGATGACTCTCTCAGTAAAGAAGTTCTTTCTAATATCCAACCTAAATTTTCCCTGGCGCAGCTTGAGGCCATTACCTCGAGTTCTGTCGCCTGTTACTGGGGAGAAGAGACCAACCCCCACCTCACTGCAACCTCCTTTCAGGTAGTTGTAGAGAGCAATAAGGTCTCCCTTCAGTCTCCTCTTTTCCAAACTAAACAACCTCAGCTCCCTCAGCCGCTCCTCGTAGGGCCTGTTCTCCAGACCCTTCACCATCCTCGTTGCCCTTCTCTGGACACGCTCCAGAGCCTCAACATCCTTCTTGAAGTGAGGGGCCCAAAACTGAACACAGTACTCGAGGTGAGGCCTCACCAGTGCAGAATACAGGGGGATAATCACCTCCCTGGTCTTGCTGGCCACACCGTTCCTGATACAAGCCAGGATGTCACTGGCCGTCTTGGCCACCTGGGCACACTGCTGGCTCATGTTTAGGCGGCTGTCAACCAACACCCCCAGGTCCCTTTCCGCCAGGCTGCTCTCCAGCCACTCCTGCCCAAGCCTGTAACGTTGCCTGGGGTTGTTGCGACCAAAGTGCAGGACCCAGCATTTGGCCTTGTTGAACGTCATATTGTTGGCCCCAAGTTCCAATATCCCTGTTGAATGAAAATGAGGAAAGAAAATGGCTATTCAATATATCTGAAACATAAGAGTTTACCATTTTATATACGAGTTGTGTGTGTGTATATATACACCACACATGTATCCGATATCTAAAAAAAACCTTTTGTTCTTCCTCAAAAGCAGCTTTCATTTCCCGCAATTGAAGAATAAACAGAAATGTCATACAGTATCTTTGCTATCCCTAATTTATTTTGTTCACAAAGTAGCAAATCAGCTGTGATTGATAAACCACTATGATTTAATAAATATATAGATAAGCATCCTGAGCTCTTACTGTACCAGCTGATGATGGAGAAATTGTTTATCTGGTATCAACAATCTCTGTAAGAGTATTTGTCTCTTACCAGCATTCTCTCTTTTCATGTTTTATTTTTGTGCTGCAAATCTTTCACTAAAAATAATAGGAAACAGGCTATAATGAGATAGCATTCATAAGCCTTTAAAACTCCACTTGCTGTAGTCTTTAAAAATATAAGAGTCTTTTAGCCTCACTTCTCAAACAAACATGGCTTGTGTAATTCTACTGTCCCTTTGCCTGTTCTTTTCACATCTGCCCACCCATTTGCCTTCTTTTTGATAAATTGAATATCCTGGACAGGTTCTACCAAATTCAGTGGAAGTCTCATAAATTCACATGAGTTCTGTGACCATCAGTCATGGGATAGATGAGTGTGGGAGGGAGGACAGGGAGGAGAGTAAGATAGACAGGGACAGGGATCTAAGGGCTGAACTGGGGCTCCTATAACGGGAAAGCTGATCTGAGAGTTGGTAGACATGGGAAGGGGGGGAAGCTGAAAAAATGGATTAGCTAGGAGGCATGTAGGATTATATAGAGATTTAAGGAGTATGAAAACACAAAGTTAAAGGAAACAGTCATTTTTCCACTTGACATAAGCGTAGTCTACATAGGCTTCTTAAATTGCATTGTATCATGATTTGAGTTTTCCAGTTAATCATATATATTTAAGAGGAAGTAGAATATAGACTATCCTGTGTGCGAATACAATTTAATTATTTTATTTTGTGTATAAGTGATGAAGGCTGAAAAAAAATTAACAAAATGTTATCCTTTAGGATGAAAGGTGTAATATTCCTGCATATCATAATGGAAAATTTAAATTTAAAGTGTTAAAAACACCATCTCAATTTGTAGTTTTTTTAATAACTGAAACTTCAAGCATTGTTTTATTTACTTTTTTTTTTCCCTAAGTTTTGTGCATTGCGACTAGCACACATTCTGTACTCCTTATGGGTCTGATACACTCTGGCAGCTACAGCTAAAAACTCAAATTGAAAAACATCTACTGATTCTTTATGGAGTTACTTCTTATGTCATTTAAACATTTAAAATACCAACATTGTGGCTTAATTCCTTAGAGTAAGTATAACTCAAATGACATAGTAGAAGTGTCAACATCAAAGTGAATACCAAACAAATATCAAGTGAAAATCAGATAATTTAAAATGCAAACATGTCTTATAACTATGAAAGCTGAAGATAAAAGCAGGGGAAGTGCACAGACCTATACATGCTTAGAATAAAGTTTCAGGAATCCATATGTTACAAGGATAATGTAGCACCACACGTCTATTCCTTAATGCTTTATGTCAGAAGTAGCTGAAATACCTACCAATGCCTCTATAACTAACTTAATCCAAATCTCTGTTGCAAGTCCTGTCTTTTTAATAATACCATTTTGCAAACTCCTTTTAATATTCAGGGACTTGTTTATTCAAACCAGATTCCTAAATATGCTCATTCTTAAAGTGTTTTGAATAAAAATAAGGCAAGGGTATGCATGGATATTCTACTTATAGATCCAGAACTGTGTTGTTTTGGGTGTTTTTTTCTCATAGGGACAGGGTGCTCTTGTGATGACTAGTACTGGTCACTGTTGCCCTTCAAGACAATGCAAACAGGAACTGACTGTTCACTTTGCAGTTCATGACAAGAAGACTGAAGCACTGCCTTGCATAAGAAGTAAAAAATGCTGACATAACACCACATGTAACTCTCATTTCTTCACCTCAGGCTAGCTCCTTGATGAAGCGAAGGCCAGAGTTCTGTCTTTTTGGGACTTTCAGATGCATGCTATTGAATTAAACCTCAAGGCTATTGCTTCATAAAACCAGAATTAAGACTTCTATAGTACTCAGTCAATTTCATAAAAAGCCAGTTTCTTTTAAGGATATGTTTATGACATGCAGGAAGTAAAGTTGATACTGTTAAAAATTGTATTAAGATTGACATACAAGCTGTTGGGAATTTATTGCCATTCTCTATACTTTGTGCTTTTTATACTGGGGTCCAGTACAACACTTTAACTGATTTTTAGCACATAAAAGAACATGCTCTTTTTTTCTTCCCCCACTGATACTGTCTTTAAGATGTGACCATTCCAGTGTGTTTTCCGTGATTGTTCAATATGAGAAGAATCACAGAATTGTAGGAGTTGGAAGGGACCTCGAGAGATCATCGAGTCCAACCCCCCTGCCAAAGCAGGTTCCCTACAGCAGGTCGCACATGTAGGTGTCCAGATGGGTCTTGAATGTCTCCAGAGAAGGAGACTCCACAACCCCCCTGAGCAGCCTGTTCCAGTGCTCCGTCACCCTCACCATGAAGAAGTTCTTCCTCACATTGGTGTGGAACCTCCTGTGGTCTAACATGTGACCATTGTCCCTTGTCCTGTCCCCACAGGCCACTGAGAAGAGGTTGGACATCTCCCTTTGTCTCCCACACTTCTGATACTTATAAACATTGATGAGATTCCCTCTCTGTATAAAGCAGTCAGATGGCAGCTGCTGTGCCATTGCCAGTAACAATCTGCATGATTTTCATCTTTCCATTTCACTCTATAAGCCAGTCACAACAGGACACAACCATCATCACAGCAGAAATCTCTTCTACCCAGTAAGTTGCAGTGATGCTTTACCTTTATGCAAAGTGCTGTAGTTGCTGAAATGTAAGCTTCCCAGGGAAAAACAGGTCCTGTTGCTACGTGCATTAGTTATTCAATTAAGAGACCTGTCTTCAGCTTCCGTGTATACAGCCTTCCTGTTTTATACCTCAGTTTTGGCTCATGCATTTCTCGCACGGTGGGTATGCAATGGGAGCCCCACAGACCCTCTGACGTGCTTTGCCTTGCAGTCTGTAAATCTGAGGGTTGACAAACCACATCTATGCTGCAAAGATAAGTTGAGTTCAAGGCCAGTCCCACCAGGAGCAGTGCACAGATTATGTTGAGAGGAGCCCAGTCAGGCTGGGCTCAGGCACAGCCTCCAGCGAAGTTACTGTTGAGAATTGCGGTATCATCAGGCATTGCCAGGGAATATGTTGCAGGCTTCCTGTTGTGACAAGCAGGTGGAAAAGATGCTAGGGAGAAAGTTAACATACTTCCCTTGTTCAGAGCAGCCTACACACAGTCCCTCTGTCCTCCCTATGCACATCCTTTCTGGGGAATATATATCTGATGTGACTTTGCTGTACAAGTTAGCTATGCAGATAACGCAGTGTCTGTCCTTATCTTACTGGACAAAAGTGAAGCAAGGAAACTGCCAACTGACAGGCTGCATAGCTTCAAGATTCTATGATTTTTCACCCACATGTTAAATCAGCCCTATGTCAATGTTCCAAATATCCGTGACAATTGTATGCATTTGCACTGGCCCGTGATTCATCAGGAATTTTATTCATGGTGGATGTAAGAGAGTCCCTCTAAATGGCATCAATTCAAATGACACATGAGCAAATGCCTATAGAATCACAGCATTCTTTTGGTTAGAAAAGACCTTTAAGATTATGAAATCCAACCATTAACCTAGTACTGCTAAGTAATACAGTATGTCTCTAACAACCTTTAAATACCTCCAGTGATGGTGACTCCACAACCTCCCTGGACAGCCTGTTCCAGTGCTTGACCAACCTTTCATTGAAGAATTTTTATCTAATATCCAACGTATCCCTCTCTCCCCCAAAGCAAATAGAGGCCATTTCCTCTTGTCCTATCACTTGTTAGATGGGAGAGGAAACAAACATCTAACTCACTACAACCTCCTTTCAGGTAGTTACAGAGCATGATCAGGTCTCCTCTCAACCTCCTTTTCTTCAGGCTAACAACAGCAAACCCCTCAGCTGCTCCTCATCAGACATTTCCTCTGGAGCTTTCAACAGCTTTGTTGCCCTTCTCTGGACATGCTTCAGCACCTCTCTTGCTCTCCAGAGCTGGTTTGGGGGTTTTATCCTTACTTTTCTTTGACCAAAAATGTTAGAAGAAAACTTTAGGAAAAGAACTTTGATTTTTAAATACTCTTTATAGCTTTTAATGGAGAAAAATGAGAGAAATGAGAGAGGAGATGGAGAAGGGAAAGGAGAAAATAGGATAAGGGGAAAAGGAATGGTAAAGCAAATAAAGTTGAAAAAGGAAACAGAAGATAAAGGAAAAAGAAAAAAGAAAATAGGAAATAAAATTTTAAAAGGAGAAAGGAGAGGACAAGAGAGGAGAGGAGGAGAGGAGAGGAGAGGAGAGGAGAGGAGAGGAGAGGAAAAAGGGAAAGAAAAAGGAGACTAGAAAACATAAATGCATGTGCTGGTTCACATACTTAACAGGACAAAGGTGTATGTTCTAAAATACCTTTTTATTAGGATAGAGCTTTATTATCCCTTACTAGTTCAATGAAAAACACATATTTATTTGAAAAGTCTTCAATCAGTAGGTTTCCAAAACAGTTAACCATCTGAAGCCTCCTCCAAAAAATTTTTGTCTAGCCTGATGAGACAAATGAGGACCAGAGTGGTGATTTAATGGAGCAATCAGAGGTGTGTCAAATCTGATTGATGTGCCCCTTCAGAAACCTGACAGGCGATTTGATCCCCACCAGCACAGACAAATCTTCCCCAGAAGACCCTATTGCTAACACAAGCTGTGGAAAGATTTTTCCAGTCAACTGTTTTTTATTTTTGCCCTTGGATTGTGGTGAATTTTTTGTCCAACTCCTTTGCTTTTACTTGATTTGAATAGTATCGTTCTGAGCTGAAGATGTTAATTATGACAGAACATGGCTCTTACCTTTCAAAATGTCAGATGTTTTATCAGGTGGTGAAAGTTATTTCTCTTCTAAAGATAAATTAAAGTAATAAATGTCATTTGCACAAAAGACCACTTTTAATAGCTATAAATGTGTTTTTAAAACAATAACATTCATTCTAAGAGTCAGGAACCACAGTTAACCTTTTGTCTGGATTTTAAGCAAGTTACTGTAGAATGACTGCAGAAAAAGGCAGAGGGGAAAAAAAGGCATAAAGCAATTAGAGACCCCTTTTATTTCAAACCAATTAGAAATTATTTCATGTTAAGTAATTATTTGGGTTTATAAAGCACACGTACTTGAAAGCTTTATTGAAAAATTATGTTTTTAACTTGGAAAACTATATGAGTTGCCTTGCTGCGTCCCAATCTGTTAACTTAAAGGTTAACTTATAAGGTCCTCTCTGCTTTATAGCCCATTCACTGATTTACACACAGAAATAAATTATTTAAATAAGACCTTACTTTAATTTGAATCAGTCAACTCAGTGAATCTCTGCAGCTGTCTGTGGTAGAAGTGCACAGTCATAGGGAGATTTCAGGAACCCAGAGGTAAAGTGATGGTAGCAGCAGCAACCTCTCTCCCACTGCTGTCCCTCAAACCAGGTGCTGAGGAGCAGGGGAGAGACAGCATGGTACCAGCAGTGCCATGCAGCTGTCCTCTGCTATAGTGTCCAGCAGCATGATTTAGTCCCCTGCCATATCATTTTGGGAACAGTCTGAAAAATATCAGCTCAGGATCTGGAGGGTTCAAAAACGAACCCTGGTCTTTCTTTTTCTCTCTGGTCTTTCTAGGTGCTCTGCATGCACCCAACTTTTAGTGGTGCAGCTTTTAACTGCAGTCAGCCCTCAAGAGTGAGTGCAAATGAAGTGGATTGTGATCAGAGATGGATATGATTGGGTAGGTGACCTGGTAAGTAGATTTGCAATGGAAGGAAAAAAGAGGATCAGTTTAAGGTACAACTTTTATTTATATAAATTGCCCCTCCACCTAAGATCTCCAAGTAATTTCCATTAAAAAGGCACAAGTTTCTAGGGAGAATTGGGAAGCAAAAGCAGAACATAATTTCTTCTACAAAAACGTAGAACTACATGATGGTGTTTATTTTTCTTTATGAAGTATAAAAAAGTCTGTTTAACCTCTGAGCAGTTGAATAAGGTAACTATTTGCAATGCATTAGCAGTAATATGAAATTTCATATAAAGTATGCGTGATCTGAATCAAGAGCGTGTAAGGTCATTTCTTTTTAATGATGTCAGTTCATAATTAAAATCAACACAAGGGGTTTATTTTTGGAGGATGTGAGCTAATCTTTAAATGTGCCTGTTGCAAAGCTTGTGTCCAATCCCAGTCTGACTGCTTTATTAAAATGTATTTGGTGTGCTTTTTTAAGAAAAATCAATTTTAACACCTTTCTGCAAACAATTTCCTTCCTGTTAGAATAATTTTCATTTGTAATTATAAAATGATCAGGGTAACAAGATACAACAGGAGTTTGAAGAGTATAGTTTATTTTTTTAATCACATTTAATGAATAATTGAAAATCATATTAATCTAATGAAAATAAATTTGAATTTATGATTGTTTCAATTTGATTTTTTATTAAATCCATTTATAAAATGTTCATTGCAAGAATACCTATACATGTTCTACAGCTTAAACTTGTCATTAAATACTCCAAATAGGATCAAAACTGTCTGATCACTTATTCTTGTTATTTCCAAGATTACAGGCACAAGAATGTGGTCAGTTAGATGCCTAAAGTGAAATTTGATTTAACTTAAAATTGAAGACACAATTCCTAGTGTTGTAGAGAGGTCAATACTTCATTCATGGAAATGCACAGCATAATCAACTAGGAAGATCTTTCAGAAAAATTGCTGCTTTCATCTCTTCAATCTAGCTTCGACCTGAAAGATAATGAAGACCCTTGGCCCTCATTAACACCCATAGAATCTGAGGGTGTTCAGCATTTTCTTAGCAGCTTACAAGCCCCAAACCAACCTATTAGAAGTACATGTATGGCTCTTGTTGGGTCTGTAGACATGGGATCAGATTTGTTCTATTAACCCTGATGGTCAAAGGAAGACAGCCTTTAAAGCTATTGGTAAGAACTCATACAGAATCACAGAATATTAGGAGCTGGAAGAGACCTCAGAAGATATCCAGTCCAACCCCCCTGCCCGAGCAGAATCATCTAGAGCAGATCACATAGGAACATGTCCAGATTGGTCTTGGATATCTCCCTAGAGAAGGAGACTCCACAACCTCTCTGGGCAGCCTGTTGCAGTAATCTGTCACCCTCACAGTGAAAAAGTTCCTCCTATATAAGATGGAATTTTCTATGTTCCAGTTTGGAACCATTTCCCCTTGTTCTATCACTGGCCATCACTGAGAAGAGCCTGTATCCATCCTCCTGACACTCACCCTTAACATATTTATAAACATGAATGAGGTTACCCCTCAGTCTCCTCTTCTCCAAGCTAGAGACCCAGCTCCCTCAGACTTTCCTCATAAGGAGGATGTTCCACTCCCTTCATCATCTTGGTGGCCCTTCACTGGGCTCTCTCAAGGAGCTGTATGTCCTTCCTGAACTGAGGGACCCAGCACTGGACACAATACTCCAGGTGCTCTTTGATGATGAGTAGATCGTGCTTTAAGAAATTCATCCAACATCACTTTCTCCAACCAGAAGTGCAGTGCCTAGTCCAATTTTTATTTTTTTTTAAGTTTTACTGCTGTACCTACTTTAAAAAAAAAATTCTTAGATTGAGATGATTTGGTTTCTGAAGATTTCCCTTTTTATATACTGACTGAAATAAAAGCATAAATGAGAGGTAATATTATATATTTTAGATAACCTCAATTTAAGAGACAAAATCACCATGAAGGCAACTGAAATTTCAAAAAATAACTACACTATCAGTTTTCTGATGTCCAGTTTCAGACATTATGAAGACCTGTGGGCTGCAGGTGATCATGCTCTGTGATCATTGGGGTATGCCAGTTGGCTGGAGCTACTGGTGGGAACAGCCTTATGGTATTTGGAAGTGCTGAATGAAGGAAGGAGCTATTATTCAGGAAACTCTACTGAGTTCAACCTCATATTAAAAAAAATATATAAAAATGCCCCTCAGCTGTGATTCAACATAGAGTTAAATCAGAAAGAGTTTTGATTACAAATTTGAGATAGAAATTCTCTATACTTAGATCCAAATTAGCTTTTCTGGACAAGCAAATAGTCATACTGGACTATCAAAACACTTCCAGTGCCATTCTGAGACAGATTATGAAATTATTCTGATGTTGATTAAGAAAACAAACAACCTGATTTCTTGATATATTAAGGTTTATAAACTGCAGGATACTGAACATTCATCCCTGATCCATCAAAAAGCATATTTAAACTTCAGAAAGCCAAGACTATGTCCCTAATTTATTTTGATTTTATGGAAAATAGGGTTCAATTTTTGTTCAAGCTCTTGGTAATGAAAAATGGATATTGCATCACAAAATTAAGAACCTTAGTATGTATGGCATGAACCTGTCTTTGACTACACTTTTTATTTACAAACACATATCAAATTAACATCTTTGCCTTAGAAAGTCTGTCTACTTGAGAGAAAAAATTAGTAGAAGATTAGGAAAAAGATTTATTTGCAACTGTGGTAACTAATTTACCGTGGAATTTGCAGCAAGACTGTGTAGCAAAAAATCTTCATAGTAAAACAGTCTGCATACTCCTAGGTCACTACCAATAAAATTATAATCCTGATTAATGATATTGCATCATATGGAAAGATTTCAGTTCAGAAATCTATGCATAGGAATGACCTATATTTCCTATACAATTAGAACAGAAAATAGAAGAGGAATAAAAGCCAGAAAATGCTGTTAGCATAATATTTAAACACAAGTCTAGGAGATAAAGGATTTTAGTTTACTTGAACTAATTTAGATTAAAATTTTAAACTTAAATTTAAATTAAATGTTTTCATAGTGATGGCAATTCTTCATTTACCTAAAATCATAAAGATACTTTTGTTAAGATAACCTCCTTGGACACAGACAATTTCAGCATGCTTTTTTTTACATGTAATACATCTATGAGGTTTACTTAAGGTATGTGAGATTCTCTAATACCCTCAAATTACAGGAAAATAAACACGATAATAGCTGTCAGTGACAAGGTGGCTGGTTATATTCATGTCTGTTTATTAGGCTCACTCAAAAAAAAATCTCAACTTGCCAGTTAGACATAATTAGCAATCAGTTGGGTAGAAAGTAATCATGATAAACCTTAAATTTATACAAGGTAAGGAATATCATTTTTCACGTTTCTGTCAAGAAAAAGGTTCAGCCATCAGTTTGTCATATAAATTTGCAGGATACAAGGAGACGTTTCTTCCTTCAAGGTTATCATACGCCATATGCTTTGCTCTATAGGTTTGCCAAAAGTCACTTAACGCCATATGTCCTAAGCCATTTGTTTTCCAAAGAGTACCTCAGCTGTTACAGACACTATCTGATGAAAATAGTCAGAAAAAGCTAATGGTTGTGCTTTGCTCCTATCAGAGACACCATTTTTCTATGTAAGGTAGGTATCCTAGGAGACCCATTAAGTGGACATTTTAAAATGTATATTTTAAAACTTCATATAGACTTCTCGGTAAGACAATTTTAAGTGACATGCATAGTTCTGCCTCCCATAGCACTCTCAGCAGAAGGGATAGGTTTGTCTGCACAAGCAAGGAGATATTAACCCAAAAAGACCACTCAATCTTTCCCTTACAAAAATATTAGAACTCCAGGAGGTTGAGAAACCTGTCAAAACAGTGTTTCCAAAGTAGTGGTTGATCATAAAATGTTTACTGGTGTAGTGAATAGCTGCAGAGTGGCAGGGGACAAAAGCATCCCTCATCTGTAATCCTTTGTTTCTTTTACACAGCTGTTAGACAGCTGCCTTGTCAAGCAGTTTCTTGAAAATTCATAAATGCCAGTCTCTCTGAAATCAGGTTTGTCATGTGCCATTACATAAGATTAATGATCCTTTAAGACCATAACTTAGGGCAGAAGTAGTGCAGCAAGCAACAGACCATGTTAAACTTTGCCTATCCAGTTAACCACTGTTTTTCATAAGAGTCATAGAATGCATTATGTTGGAAGGGACCTTTAAAGGTCATCTCGTCCAACCCCCCTGCAGTGAGCAGGGACATCTTCACTAGATCAGGTTGCTCAGAGCCCCATCAAGCCTGACTTGGAATATCCCCCAGGGATGGGACCTCCACCATCTCTCTGGACAACTTGTGCCAGTCATTGACCACCCTCATAATGAAGATTTTTTTCCTAATATCCAACCTAAATCTCCCCTTTTCTAGTTTAAAACCATTGCCCTTCATCTTATCACTACATTCTCTCACAAACAGTTCGTATCCAGCTTTCTTATAGGCACCTTTCAGGAAGGTCTTCCTGAGTCTTCCCCTCTCCAAGCTGAAAAAGCCCCAACTCTCTCAGCCTGTCCTTATAGGATTTGTGGAAACAGGAAGTCTTCTGGGGTATATTATCAGATGCTTTTTAAAGTCCTAGAACTTTGCCTTAAAGTTATATTTGAGCATATTTTATTAAAGTTTTTTTCTTAATTTCTATGTTACTGAATTTAAATTTCATAATTTTATCTTTAATTTTTAGCTTGACTATTTGTTAAGAGAACATTTAAATAAAAGGTTGTTTTAAAACCTTGGAAAAGACATATAATGAAAGATTTGCCGTTGCAGTTGCCAGTGATCTAACAACCAGAGCACAACAGAGATCTCCACTTAACACCTACATTATACTTATTCTTTCTTTGGTTTAGGCAGATCAGTTGGAGTCTCTGAATCTGAAAGAAAAAAAACTTGAGACGACGTTACTTACCACCTTTGTAGGATGCTGTATGTAACAATTAGTTAAGTTTTGTTTAGTTCTTTGAAAATGGAGAGCTCTATTTAGGTACTAAGTACTGTTTTTATGAAGAAAAATATGCTAAATCTTACTTAAATGGCAGTGCTGTGGCAACACAGCTGTGTGACTTAGAGTTAGAAAACCATTCTTTCCCTCCCATTTGAGGTCTCATCAGTGGCACTGAGGCATCCTCAGTGTTGTCGCTCCACAGTGTAAAAGCAGCAGACACGTATGGGCATCACTGGGAGCATCATTGTTATGGGAAGGCTGAGTTACCCTGGCAAAACCTCATCAAGACATATACTGATTATACACAGTGGTGGGAACACAATCAGAGTCTTGGAAGAGTACGAAACTGGGTCTAAAGTTGTAATATCATTTTAATGCATCCTTGTGTACTTTTGTCCTATGCTTACAGTTCAACCAGTTGTTTGGGCAGGGCTCAAAGTGCAAAATCCGAAACGGTGCTCCCCTTTTGGCCTTAAATTATATGTGGGCAGCTAAAGTAAAAAATTTACTATTTTCAGCCTGTATTATCCTACTCAGCCCAAGCTGAACATTAAATATTTACTGATTTACAGCCCAGAAAAAAAAAAAAAACAAACAGGGGAATAGGAGAATAGAAATTAGAGACCCTGCTAAATATTGGCCTCTGTAATTGACAAGTGCGCAGCAGACGCTATCCCAGCCCCAGAACTGCAGTTTTCAGTGACTTTTTTTTTTTTTAATACATTAAGAGCAGAATTACACTTTATATCAAAACATCTGAACTTAGATGCCCTTGTGAAAGGAAAGCCCCACTATTATAGTCAATGGAAGTTTGGTCAACAGCAGAACCTAGAGGATTTGGTTAACTGGGTCTTTTATCTTTATTTAACTGATCTTTTTGAATTCTCAGTATTGACTTGATTTTCATATTATAAGAGGAGGTAAAACATCTAGTGTACTTCTAGATAATTGAAAATAAGTATACAAATTTCAAACAACTTTTTTTTTTTTCATAAGGGCACAAATAAAATCTGTAAATTGAAGTGTTTTGAGTTGTCCAAAACAATCTTGGAGATCCCACTAGACTTCAGTGGTTAGCTGGGTAGACCACTCAACTGGTTAGATGCGAACATCAAGACAACTGCAAAACAAAAGCTTTAAAGTTCCAAAAACTCAAATAATGAAACAGTAAATGGCAGTAAGTTTTTTAGAAAACATTGTATGAAGCACCCACAATCAATTTAATTAGAAGCAGAACCAGCAAAAAAACTAAAAGGGAAAACTAGAAAGATATTTCATCCAGAAAAAATATAAATCCTCTAAGAGCAAGTCCTAATATGGGAGTACATATTGTTTTGTGGGTACTTAAATAACAACAGTAGTTCTTGTAATGCTGTTACTCTTTTTTTTCTTTTTTTTTTTCTAATAGGATTTTCCTTAGTGACAACAATAAGCAGCTAAATCTTGCAGTTCACCTCCTAGGAAGTCTGCTGCTGACTGTGAAATGCAACACACTATCCCAACACAGTATTCTGTTACAGTCATAGAAGGCACCAAACCTGAGCTGTTTCAGTTTTGAAACTGTTAAAGATAAGAAAAAGATAAACATTCAAAAATCTGTGCTTTCAGTGCTTCATGTCTCTAGTTGTACAAAATCATTATAATGTTTGTATAAACTCAAAGCTGTCAATCTTCAGGAAAGGCAGCTCTGCTTTATAAAAACCTCTTGTTCTATACAAAGAAGAAATTAACAGGGCTTTACAAGGACAAGTCAACAGAAAATTTACCATCATTTAAAACAGAAAGGTCTGAGGTCTGCATTAAAAAAAAAAAAAAAAAAAAAAAAAACCCAAAACTCATAGAGCTTGCTGGAAATCTCTATTAAGTTCCCACAGCTACTTATGGATCAAGAAAATGTATTTAATTAAAAATGACAGACTACGTTCATCTCTGTACTACACGGTACAGGATGCTTCAGATATCTGTAAGCTATCAGACTGCTGATTAACAGCAGTAGCAGAAAATTCGTCAGTGTCACAGCAGCATCCCAAGTACAAGCAGGTGACTGTCCGTATTTTTAAATTGTACTGTGGTTTCTGGCATGTTTTTCACCAGCGTGACCCTGTGAGGCAACTGAATGACATACTCAAGGTTTGTGGTCAGTGCAAGGATTTCTAGACTGTCAGCTTTCTAAGTTTTGGGATTTGGGGTATTGTTTTGTCTGGTTGTGGAGTTTTTTTCTGGTATATGTGTCAAATGAAATAATAATGAGAAATAGAATTCAGTGCTCTGACATTTATTTTTTGAGGAAAACTCCCTCATTTTCTTTTGACATTTTTTTGCCACTCACAACTGTGTTGTTAAATTGAGTTTAACTAATCACATAATAAAAAATACAAGACAAGCTGAACTACAATTTTAAAAGACATATAAAGGGCAAAGAATAATTAAAAAAAATGATGCTACAGTCAGAATAGGCAAGTGGGAGAAAAACTACATAAAGTAGACATTTTGACTGAAAAATCTTAATTTAAATGTACATTTATAAACATACATATGCATATATGCCCCAAAGAAACAATGCTATGAAAATTTGGAAATAGATCATAAAATAGTTTATTTTTTAAACTAAAGATGAAAGCCTAAACACCTACAGAAATTAAATATGGAACCCATCTGCCTTATAATTAGTAAAGCTACAATGAAGGATGGAAGCTCACCTACAACTGTTTCCCACTGAACAACAGCTCTTATTGTTGATATCATGTTAGATAAGCACAACTTTACACACAAATGTTCATAACAAGTCTCTAGACTTAAATCTGAAGGAAAAAAAGAACGTTGTTTTTCTTCCTGATAGTGAAGAAAGGAGTGTGTGGGTTGTGGAATGGTGTCACTTGGCTGTTGCATGCAGCCAAGTAGTGTATTTAAGAACAAGGCATGCATGCTATCTAAAATAACAGGTGGGAAATTCTTGAAATGCAATGACTCAGTGATACACTAAGAAATTTTGTCGACAAATGATTAGTCTTCAGATGCCTACAGTGGAAATATTTGGTACAATCAGAGAGGCAACTTCGAACACATACCCAGATTCCCTAGCTGATCTGTAACTGTAATGAGATTCTTTCTAGGGCCACTTCTTTGTAGCTAATTGAGTTTAAAGGAATGTTGAACACTGATAATTCACATACGGGAAAATCACATTTGTCATTTGTGGTTAAGAGCTTCATCTATTCAGCTTAGAAAGAAAAAGTTGTGAGGACAGAGAGATTTGAGGGAAGGAAAAGACATCTGATGTAGAGAGAATGAACATAATAGAGAAGTAAACAGAGAAGTTTTAGATAAAGAATAGCATCATGATCTCACATCAATAGGTCAAGACCTGTCAGAACTGGCTGCTCTTACGTTACATCCAGAAGCTTATGAACATAAGAAAAAAAAANAAAAGCAGCTTAATGAAAAACCCTAGTTTGAAGAAATTAAAAAAAAAAATCTGTTTTGCACCACTGAAATTCTCTATCGAATATTTCCTGGTTCAAGCAGGTTTTACATATCCTCAAGCTTCCACAGTCTGTGAAAATGCAACTCCCAGTTTCTCTCATTCCCCAGAACCCAGTGGCTTCTGGATATTTTTGTGAGAATCGACATTTTTTGTTTTAGTTTCTCATCAAGACCTTTCCTGTGGCATTGCACTGACAGCAGGAATTGAGCAGATGTCAAACTATAGCTGAATTTTTTTGATGACTGCTTCCAAAATTAATTATTTGAATGAAATACTGCTTTGTGGACGAAACTTGATTCTTTAAGGTTACAAGTCTAGTAGTCACCAAGAAAATAATGCCAAAGAAATCAAATCAACATGAACAGAGCATAGTTGCAAAAACAAAAACAGCTTTCCTACCACTTCCCCCATTTGCTGCAGATTCCACTGGTGACAACTGAGTGTATGCAAAATGGAACTGCATTGCTTTGGGGTTCTTTTTGCCTGATCTTTTAAAACTGAAGAAACTCTTGACTTTTCCAAAAGAAATTTCAGACCATTTATTCCACAATGGTAGTGCCGCCCTTGGCAGCCCTATTTGAGCCAGGTCAGAGAAGCATGGAAGCCCCACTGAAGTGTGATACTGGAGAACTAGTACATTTTTAATACAATATGAAAGCAATTGGCCAACTCCTTTTTGTGACAATTGAGTAATGGTTTGACAAGTATATAGGATTAATGTTTTGTCTTCCATTCAAACTTGATCCTTGTGATTTCTGAGTTCTCCAGTAGTTTACATAAATGTAGTTACTACTCTTTCTTTAACAGTCACTTAACAACTCTTAGAATCACAAGCAATTGGTCATTTGTACAGCAAGACTGATTTTCTGCATTTAAATTTGTGGCTTTACTTACTAGCAATCTGCTTTCCTAAAAACTTCCCATGGGGAAATAAATGAACACTGGAGCAAAACTGTGCAATTGTCCAGCATGCTCTGTTTAACTTTCACTGCAAGTCTGTGCAAGGCTGATTTTCAAAATGAAAGATCTAAGACCTTGGCTAAACTTCCATACACTTATCTGTAAATATCACCTTCTGCTCTGTCTCACTCAGTGGCAGGTAGTTGTAGAAGTGAGATACAGAAAACAGATTGTTTTCCTGGTAAAGTCTCAGAAGTACTCATTCCTTCTTTTCCTTTCTTTCCATCACCAATTTTGGTTTTAGGTGGGTTGGACAAACTTAGGTCTTTTGTGCTGAAGCTAACCTTGCTGCTACTACTACAGTCAAGCAGTAAAACTCCCATGGAGCTACTGCAACATGGGTGATGCGAGTTAGGTTTCCTTCTTCAGTTTCAATATTCATTATTAATAGCCCCTGAACAGGTATGAGGAAGTTCACAGGTTGGAGAATTACTCAGTGCTTTCAATGGAGTTAGATGGAATTGAATGTGCTTAGTGACATCTTTATGGTTTTCTTTGCAAAAAATACTTTTTAAAATGAAAGGTAGGATTTAAAACAACAGCAAGCTTTTCCTTCCAATGAGTTCTAAGCACCTCAATTAGCTAATTTTGTTTTGACTATAGTAATGCTGTGGTGATTATTCTTTGATTCAGTGATACACTGAGTTTTAAATGTATATGAGAAAAACATTTTCTAGTCTGAGCAATTAAAATATAATTAATTTCATAGAACCTTACCTCAGAACAGCCTTAAATATGACAACCTATATTTCATTATAAATCTAAAGCAACATTACTGAAGTTTTTTATGCATCCTTATTTCTTTATGCCTTTACAGTAATTTCAGATTTATTTCCTTTCTATATATAGCATGCCTAATACATACTGTTTTCAGTAAGTTGTCAACATTTTAGAATTAGTGGAAATAATTCATGAAGATTTTCAGGAGATTGAACTAGCAAAAGTCTAGTCCAAGACTATTATCCTTGAGAGCTGTCAAAAGTAATAATAGCATGCAAAACACTGAATGTAATTGTTCTTAATATTTTCATAGTCTGCAGTCACTACAAAGGCTTAAACCATATTTGTATTAAGCCACAATAGCAGATGGACTGTCTGCAACTGTTTGCATAGCTGGAGCAGTGTAATCTTTCTTAATATTACAAAGCTTTGCTGACTTTCTTTGGTGAGTGTAAGTACATGTGGCTCAGACGTGCAAAGCTATTTAGGACTGTAGCCTGTATTTAGGTCCCTGGTTCCCACTGATTGTTAGAGGAACAAGCCACCAAAACGCTTCAGGGGACCTGTGCCTACAGTCCTTGAGGGATCATTTCAAAACGGCTGGCAGTTGTTTTTCAGAGTCCAGAGGCTCACTAAAGTACTTACAGAAGGCCTCTGATAAAGCAAACGAATAAAGAAAGATGTAGTTCTTTGACATTAAGTTCCTCTGTGCAATCTGCAGCTGACTCAGTTAAACAAATGTGAGTTTATTCTTCTTTAAGTCTTGCCCAAGACTCAAGCAGTACAATCACTTACATAATAAAAGGTTGTAGCTTGCCTTCCTTAACTGTAGCCTACAGGTCTCTTTTGCACAGCCTGTTGTGTATCATGTCCTTCGAGATTTCTGGCATCACTATAAAAAATTTACATCCCCTGGTCCCTGTTCTCATAAGAACTAAGAATACGTTTACTTTGAATGTACTCAGAAAGTCCATGGACAGAGTGTACCTGAAATAATACAGAATATTATTTTGGTGAAGATAATATCTTTGCCACAAAAATGGCAAAAAATCCAGATTTAACTGTATTTCCTCAACACCTGTCTTGGTTTACAAAAAGGGCTCTGGGAATTTCTGCAATATAAAAGAAGCAACAGTTGCAATTAATATCATGCCTAAACAAGTCTTTTTCATTTCTTTTAGCTGAGAATCAGTTGTACTGAAATGACAGCTTGTTTTTCCAGTGTAACCATTGCATTACCACAGTAATGGAACTGAGATGTCATAGATCATATTCAGTAAGTAGTATTCAGAACCTAGTAAGATAGCATTTTATTTCTTCTTGTTTTTATTAGGGTGCATTCTGCAAGTGGAGCCCCTCACTATGGAACACGAAGTGTTTCCCAACAAATAGTATTTTAATTAAGTCAGACTTCATACTGGCAAATCTTACCAGTATTTGCAGGAAAAAAAAAAAAAGAGAAATATCACTGATATTAGCTTATTTTACTTCTAAAAAATGTGTTCATCATTATATTTAAGCTGTACCATCTTTTACAGCAGAGCACACATACTGTGATTCACTATCCATCAAATAACTAGGATTTTCTTTGTCCTGTTGTTAAAAATACTGTTGGTATAGTTGATGTCTAACTTATGTTTATAAAATGAGTTGTTGTCTTTTGGTTTTGTTGGACAGAATGTGTCTATTCCATATTGCTTCTGCTCTGCAGCAAGTTCTCTAGCTCAAGGTACTAGGGGGATCTATTCCTTATCTGTCCATTCCTTTTAAATCAGACAGAAAACATGTCTGCTTATCCTGCAGCTCCAAGGTATTAAGGGTTCTCCAAGCTTCTCAGAGCTTGCAGCCTTCTTACCCACTGCAGATAATTGAATTTGACCCCGATTCTAGTCTTCAGCATGATGATTGATGCTCTGTTGTCTGGGTCTCATCATACTCTCATGACCTGTGCATCCAAAATTTATTTGACCTTAAGCATGCTTTCTGTGCCAAGTCCTACCTACAGCCTGGGTGTCTTGGTTTCTGCTCACAAAGATGTTTACCAAGAAACTTCAGATTTATGCTACTGTGTAAAAGTGGTGCCACCTGCAGTATACATTTGAGAAAGCCATCTCCCCTCCTGGCCACTCCACTGCCATCCTAGAAATCCTGTGACAACCTTGCAAAGTTCATGTGACATGATTTCCCCCTCACAGAGGCCATCTAAAAATCTGAGCATCTGAGCTGAAGTGGGTGGTTCTGCTTCCCCCAGTATGGAAAAGTGGGTGGGGTGAGAAATTCTCCTGAAAGAGGTTAAGTGAGAGACGTTAATCATCCTCCCCAAGTGTCTGTGTCACCCCAGAGGGAGTGCAAATAATTGCTTGGCCTAGCTACAGCTGTAGATCATGGAAATTGCATGGGTTAACTTCCATCTTATTTAGGTATCATATTTTGGTCACTATTTTCTGTTGCTTTTGTTGTGACTAATTTGTATAACTGAAACTAAAAATCTGTGGGAGCAGAATCTCCCACAACTATGAATTGAATGAATTCAGTAATGAATTAATGATGAGTGTGTCCATCTGAAGATAAGCTGGATCAGATACTAGGTAATTTCCCACAAGAAAAAAAAATAATAGTTATAGTAATGAAAGATAACTGAAAGATAATTTTTTTTGGCCATTTGACTGAATAAATTTGTTTTTTTCCATGCCTCTTGTATGAAAATATCATTGAGGAGCAGTTACATAAATTACAAAAAAACAACTACAGTGATTTATAACTCTAAATAAATGAATAATGAAATTCTCTAATATGCTGTCCATATGGTTTACAGTAACCAGTGGCAAGGTTTTGCCATGTAAAGCATATTCTGTTCTGTCCAGTATAGTGAAAAAGGACTTCTACCGTCTTTTCTCAGCACTGAAGCATTTGGTTCAAAAAGAAAAAAAAAAAAACCCAAAAACCAAAACCTCCTTGTTTTTATATAAATATACATTCTAGTTTAGCGAATGCTCTCGGAATAGTTTTACTGTTATTTTCAGTGAATAAATATTGCAATTGATAACAATGTTTCTGCCCACCTTTAAGTATACTAAAGATTTTAAGGTATATTATCATAACCCTGAAAAAAGTGTATGTATAATGCACCCTGTAATTGCTGTAGGCATGCTCTTGAAGATACAACTGTAAACTCTTTGAGTATGTTTTAGAGGCCATTTGATCAATGATCATTAAGCCTAATGAATTGGTTTCCATTCATACAGTTATTTATTTTGTGGACCTGGTGACAGTGAACTGTATTTCCTAACTAAAACTCTTGAGACTTTAGATGCTATATTAAAAAGCAGGAAACTTTTTTTAAGGGTAAAAGACATTACATCTATACAGTTTTACTGCAACTCCATAAGAATGCTGATAAATATAAAGAAAAAAAAAAGTTTCAGGAAAAATACCATGATTTGTACTGCTCATAACCACAAAGAAAAAAGAAAGTGATATTTGTAACTGATGTTCATAATATGAACATTCATGGAATTGATCATAAGAACGTGTCTGATACATCACTGCAGAAAAGTGTATTTCGCATGTAGTGAAAACAGAATTTTACTTCAGTCTGACTTACTGATGGGCAACTATGTTATTTGGTTGTACCAGAACAGATCACACTGTTTAACATATCCCAGTGAATAAAACTAAAACTGCTGGAACGTTCATTATGGTAGTGTTATCATGAGAAAATGAACTGCTGCTCTCTTCAAGTTCTTTGCACTGCCATGTCTGAGTACAATACTTCCTGCACAGTGCAGGTGGGAAGAGCTCACCAGAGGAAATAGGTGCAGTCAAATGGTGCATAAACAAATGGAGATAGATCATCTGCTCTTTGTGAACAAGTTCAAGAGGATGTATTAACAGCAACCTTCATGGAAATGCTACAGTTCTGCAACAAAGGAAACTTTGGGAAGTTGCAAAGTACTACCTCTGGGAAAATCAGAGTCCTCTTGGCTTCTATACTTCTGTACAGATGAATCGGTGGACAAGATTGATTATGTCTATAGTTAATGCATCTGGAGTTCAGTAACCCAGGGGTCTGCCCTGGGACTTGTCTTAACATCTTAGTCAGTGATTTGGAGGAGGCAAGGCGTGACACTTTCATCAATGTAAATCATTCAGAAGTATCTAGGCAAGTTGGAACAATGAGTCTAGGTGAAGCTCACGATGTTCAATGAGAACAAATGCAAAGGGTGTTGGTTGATTAAAAGCTCAACATGAGCTGGCAATGTGTGTTTGCAGCCCAGAAAGTCAAACATGTCCCAGAAAGACAAACATACCAATCGAGGCCACCAAGAGCTCAGTGTTTGGATCACTTGCCCTTTGAGGAAAGGCTGAAGAAAATAGGCTTGTTCAGCCTGGAGAAGGCATGACTTCAGGAGGACCTAAGAGCAGCCTGCAAGGACTACAAGATTACAAAGATAGATCCAGACTCTTATCAGTGGTGCATGGTGGGAAGGTGAGAGACAGCAGACATAACTTTAAATCAGAGAGATGGAGAAGTACAGGCTGGTGACAAAAGAAAAACCTTTTCCCCATGATAACATTAGAACAGTGGAGTAGACTTCCCAATGAGGTTATGAAGACTCCACTCTTGGACGCTTTGAACACCCATCTACAAAAAGTCCTAACCCCACAACTGGCCCTGCTTTGAGGTGGACGTTGGACCGGAGACCTCCTTAGGTCCCTTCACACATGAATTAACAATAATCTCATGAACCGGCCATATTGAGTCTTTAGTGAAAGCATGTCTACCAGGGCACGTTATCTTCTTCCATATGGAAAAAGATGAAACAAACATGACATTGATGCATGCATCTGCACTGCTGAAACAACATTTCTACAATGCTTTTCTCTGTTGCTACAATAGCAATCCATTTTAAACATGAGGAAAGATGTTGGTTTGTTAAACAATACCTTTCACAGAACACGCACAAAACCTCTGAATGTTCAGAGCTCCCTATTTAATCTTCAAACAGGTTTCTAAAGCCTGATAAATTAGGACATTTGGTACAGAAAGATGAGAAGAATGAAAAAAAACAGTCTCTAGAGAAAAAGAATCACACTATGCTTACCCTAGGAAGCTGCAAGTATATGAATGATGAGTTTGGAAAAATACTTCAGTTTATGCTGAATGCTGTGATGAAACTGACACAGAAAATACCACAGAAAATGGAGGAACTTTAAATGAGTCCTGTAGATTAGTTTTAGTTGGGGCTATAGTATTATGTATGATTTCTAAAGCTAATACGCAACGCCAGTCACCTTAAATATGTGGTAAGTGCAATTTGAAAAGTAAAGACTCAGAGATCCCAGTGAGATTGAGGAGAGGATTATGGTTCATATTCATTTGAACAGGGTCTGAAACTTTATTATGGGTATCATAATTAGCATATTTTTATGGATTTTTTTTTTTACTTTGGCACCCACTCGGACTTCATTGCTCATGCTACAGTAGTAGTATGATGGATTACTGTGATTTTTTTCCATTATTATAAAATTTAATTATTTTTACCCATGTACGTAGATGTGAATAACGTCAAGAGTTCTAATCTAATAATACAGATTGTTTGGAAAATATGTGCTGTCAATTAGAAGCATTTTATAATAGAAACGATAAAAAGAGTCATTAATGAAAAGTAGTTTGCCTCCCTATGTACTAGCTTCAGTTAATCAAAGGTGCTTTGAAATTGAAATCATTAATTAACTTTGCCTGGTTTTGTACTGATCAAGCACTTTCAGAGTTGCTGGAAATCTGTTAAATTAAGTTCTTCTGTAAAAGAAAACAAAATCATTATGGTTTGTTTTTCAAAGTACATTTTATTCTTTCCTTGCAACAAACAATGTATTATGCATACATTTCTGACAATGTTTGAGTAAACCAAAAGCAGAAGAAACAGGCAAAATTAAGCTGTGAAATTATATTTTTTTCACTCCATCTTTAATGGCACTTCATTTATATTTTAAATGATCGTATGATAGATAATGAAATACATCCATCCAATATATATCTCCTTTTATTTTCCTGTAATATGTTAACAGGTACAGTGATGCTCAAATTTAAAAATAAGTATCTGTAAAAAAAATGTATTGAGAAACAAAAGCTATATGATGAAACCCCTGACAGGATGAACCCTGCAAATTAAGCTTTCTGGCAAAGATATGCCCACCCACAGTTCTCTGATGTGAATTCTACACAGGGAGGGAGTAATGCAGGTTAGCAGAAAGTGTTATATTACCTTCTCTCTCTGTGCAGTAGTTTGCAGGTCAGGATTTCTAGTGCCTGAAAATACCATTGCACCTGCTGCATGGACTTTATTTCACTCTGACAAAATTATCTTTCTTTACTTTTATGGAAAGGGTTTCTCCTGAAAATGTTTTTGTTTTCCCCAGAGGAATATAAGCTTTCATTTTACATTTCATGGCTTTATATGCTTAAAGGTCTACATAAAATCTGGGGTTTTTTCTTTATAATTTCAGTCTCAGAGGGAAAACTTTTTTTCTTTTTCCTGCAAAGTGTTTAGTAAATAAAATTCAACTGCTCTAGACACCAGAAAATAAGTAGCTGGATTACACTACTTAGTCCAGCTTTTTGTTTGTTTGTTTCAAAGAGTAAACAAGCACAGAGCAATTATAGATATTACAAGCTGAGGTAAAGCAAAGTTTAGTTATGTGTAACACTATATGTGTGGCAAATTGAATACAGCAAAGAGAAACACTCAGAAAAAAAGAGGTCCCAGGGATATGATTGTGCATCCCTTACACAGTAAGGAGTTTTTCTTGGATCCACACTCTACAACTTAGACTACAGAGATGTTCATATAGGACCCATTGCATGCAAGTTGCCAAAAGTCCTTGCCTTCCCCTGACAGTAATAGGAGTTGAAAGAGCTCAGAGTTGTGACAGGGAAAATGTGTTCCTTTTGTTTCTCAAAGAGTCAGACATGTTTTGTGTCGGAGATACAAGGGGTATCGGAAATTGGAAAAGAGCTCAGCGCACCGAGATGAGTTTGAGAGAACCTTTACTTCAGTTCAGCATCCATCTTGTGTGTCATCTTTCAGCAAGGCTCTCCTTTTGTTGTACATCTCGTGAGAAAGCTCTCTGCATAAACACCTGTCCTTTTCACTAAGCAGGACTGTTTTTCAGAAGCCAAATAAATTCTCAAAATATCTCTTTTGGTTCTCATGCTCCTATCTCCTATCTGTGACCTTCGGGTTCTCACATTCATCAAAACACACATGCCTGGCCAAGAGCATGGGCTTTCCTATCTAAATACCAGCTATTCAGATGTTGATGCAGCTACGCTGAGAAGATCCCACAATTTTGCAAGGCCACAGACCTACAATAAAAGATTTTTAAAAGCTTTTGGCAACAGGGGTGAATAAAATACTTAAAAAAAAATGTTTATTTGAATTGTTATAGCTGTATCATAATGGTAATTGAAATACTTTGTTGTATTTCTACCATGCTGGTTAGAGTATAACACAAAGATCACTGACAGACACACTCTAAGTATGGCCATGCATGTGCTGTAAAGTATGTCTGTGCCCCCCATGGGGAATACCAATCCTGTTCTGTGGGGGTGAAAAAACACAAGACTGGTATTCTTGGGAAGTGAATGGTTAAACATGAAAGATTTAAAGTGAAAGGACATGTCAGGCATTTTAATAATCTTTTTGGAATTTAATATAGTATTGGAGTCTCACTATGAAACACCATAAGGTGTTTTATAAAGCTACAGAAAATCCATTACTGACCATTAAGTAGTTACAGCAATTTCTGGATGCCATTCTACATTCCTTACTACTTGACTGCTTTACTACTTCAAGGTGTAAAATTTCTTCACAGAATTATAAAACATAGCTGTAATTATAAGAGCACGTGAATGACTAACTTCACACACATGTATGTTTAGCACAGCTTGACTATGATCTTAATTGGAAAGAGCATGTTACTGAAAGCCATAGTAATCTTAGCTCTGATATTATGAGCCACGTCTACTTTCATTTTTCAGAATAGGCCTATCATTAGGGTGACATATCAGATCTCATTATGTCAGCATGTCAGATTATACAATATAAGCGATTGTGATCTGTCAAACCTGGTGAGACTGAATAAGGAAGGACTTGCCAATGCAGTATAATTTTTTTCATTTTTTTTCTTCCACCACAAAAATGTGTCCTGTTGTACCAAAACCCAATAAAAACAGATGCAATTATTACTTGCCAGCATGTATGGCCACTGGCTCTCCTATGGAGACAGGCTGAGAGAATTGGGGTTGTAAAGCCTGGAGAAGTGAAGGCTCCAAGAAGATTACAGCGGCTTTCCAGAACCTGAAGGGGACCTACAAGAAAGATGGCCAGGGACTTTTCAGAAGGGTGCGTAGTGATAGGATGAGGAGGAATGGTTTTAAGTTGTAAGGGGTAGATTTAAATTGGATATTAGGAAGAAATTCTTAACTCTTAGGGTGGTGAGGCACTGGAACAGGTTGCCTGAGGAAGCGGTGGCTGCCCCCTCCCCGAAGGCATTCAAGGCCAGGTTAGACTGGCCTTGAGCAGCCTGATCTAGTGAGAGGGAGAGGTGCCCCTGCCCATGGCAGGGAGGTTGGAACTTGATGATCTTGAAGGTCCTTTCCAGCTCTAATCATTCTATGATTCTACTTACGGGAATCCACCTTTTTCTGTGCACTGCTAGATCCTTCCTTGGTGGGTGTTTTCCCTATTCTGTGACAAAGGATTATTTTAAAATTAACATCCTCTAGTAGTTTTAGTTTGTTGGGTTTTTTTTTTTCTAAATAAGTTTTAAAGCTGCTGAGGTTTGTGTATTGGTTTTATTTGTATCCTGTGATCCTGCACAGTTGATTCTTCCCCAGAAGGTTAACATGCTACAGCAGCAGGTAGATCTTGGAATTCAAAGGAACAAAGGAAAAAGAACTCTAAGGCACCTTCTCATCTGAGGCACTTCACAGCAGGTCATCTAGTCTCTGACACTCCTGAGTCACCAGATACCCAATGATAGTCCTTAACTTCAATCTCACTGCTGAAAGCATTTTAACAGTCCAAATTACAGGAATCAATAGTTAAATGTAAGTAGGAAGCTACAGTCAAGAAACACTAAAAAGCAAAGCAAGAAAAGCAAAAAACACAAGATATTGGATGATGTCATACTTTATAGAGGTGCTTTGGTTTACATTTTATTTGTTTCTTCCACAACTTCAAAATGTGCCAAAGAGCATATGCTAAAGATAAAAATCCTTCTGAATGTGTTGGACTAAATATTAACCAGCCAGGCTTAGGGGGATTTCTTCAAGTTGCCATGACACCAGTAAGTTCCTAAGCACTTGAAGGAAAGTATGATTGAATTGTTATTTTAAGTGAACAAAAAAAAAGTGCATTGAGTCAAATGTACTTTGACAGAAAGATGACGGAGAGAACCTAGGACAGATCAAGTAGTGAAGATTTTGTGGTAGTATAACCCAAAATATCAGCACTTAATAACCAACATGCAGATTATGTGTTTGTGAGAGAGTCCTGGTCTCAATATCCATTCTTAATTAGTATTTATTTCTCAATTTTTCTGATGGTCTAGATGGAAATCATAAAATGTCTGTCAGTAAAATATGAACTCAAATGTTTTAAATCCATCATTTATGCACTATGTATGGTTAGGGATGAGAGAGATATCACCAAACACCAGAGCAGTTCCTATATAGACTGAACTGTCTTCTGTAGCTGCATTTTTTCTTTCCTTTCTCCTTAGCTATCTGCCTAAACTTCAGAGTGGTAAACATGGGTCTATATTCAAGCCTGGATTTGGGGTGAAAGCTTAAGTGTCAAGCCATTATGTCATTAGCCAAAGTGCCATTACCAGTGTTTCTTCTTGCAACTGCAAATCAATTATGTTAAAAAGTATTTTTTTAAAAAATAAAAAATTATTTTAACAGTATGTGAGGTCTGCAAAAGTCATCCTTATGAACAGTTACAGCTTTTCTATATATTGAATGTATCCAAGAGAATTTTAAGTGCTAATTTTAGCATGACTAAAAAGTACCTGAAGGGTGAAAGGATTTTCTGCTAAGAAGAGCTTCTCAGCCTAAAAAGAAAGAGGCATTCTAAAAAAACCCCAGAAGCCGGAGCCCAAACTTAGATTTTAAAAAGTAAGTGTAAGATCTGGGATGATGTTTTCCGAAGTGAGCCAGTTATTTAAGAAGACAGCTCCTGTTTCAAACGTGACTGCCACATTTAGAGTCAGAAATTTTTTTTTCAGAAATTTTACTCAAAACCAAAAGTTATGCTGCCTATGCACTGCTAGTTTCTCACTTGTGGTGTCAAAGTTGAGCTTCTCCTTGCTTTACTTTGGAGGATATCTCACCTCCTGGAGGTCAGCCTGCCTGCTGTGGGATGCAGAGGTTAAGACTAGATGCACTCAGAAGCAAACTGGAGTTCCCAACTTGCTATGCTGTTGGGTTTCTTCCATGTTGCAAGCAGGTTGTAAGGGAGTCTGGTACATACTAGAATCTTCCAGCAAAGATGCTACCATGGGATAAGCTGTCAGGTGAACTAACAGTCACTTCCATTCCCTTTTGCCCAGAATTTGAGTATTGTTAGGCCAGGAGTATACTCAGAGATTAACAGTGGTTCTTTTATAACATATAACATATTAAACATCATTAAGTTTGTTGTTCTTTTTCCAGTGTATAGCACAGTGCCTTAGAAAGGAGCTTCAGGAGGAATAAAATTAAGTGTATATTCTGCAATCACCCTTAAAAAATCTTACAAAACGAACCAGAAAAAATAATGTTGAAGAACCAAATTTTTATTTTTAATGAAAAAAATATTTTTATTTAACTTCAACCAACATATTTTTACTCAGAGAAAGCCTATATTTAAAGAATTCAGATTTTAAAATAAAATTTTCAAAATAAAATTATCTATATGTAAACTAAGAATTGCAAATGGTGTATAACACTCCAAGTACTCTGTTCTAGGCTATAATAGTTCTGATTTTTATATTTATTGTCATTCAAACCAATAACCAATATTTTTCTCTTTTCAGTTTTAGATTTAAGTTTAAATCAAAGGAACTGCATTTCCTTTCCAGGTATATAATAGGTGTCATACAGATATTATGTTCAAGAAGCTAGCTTTGTAAACTGGATTATCTTGCAATACGTTTTTCTAGACATGTCATAGACTAACAACAAAACATGTTAATGAATATCAGTGTAACATATTGTATTACAAAGAGAAGCTTATGAAACCTAGACACAATTAAACACAGCATTGATAAGCGAAAATGTAATCATAAATAAAACATCAAACACAACAAGGGAACTATGAAGAGGTATTTAAAATATATAGGAAGCAAATAATCTATGAAGTCTGATACTTGAGGCAATTAAAGGGAACAAGGAGAAAATTTGACAGGTGTTTATATTAATATTACTAAGTGTTCAAATGAATTCTTCCCCTTCAGAACGGAAGCTTATTATTAACACTTGAACTTTGAATATAATTTGCTAGAGGGAAGAATTATTGCAATAGCGCAAAGGAAAGTAACTCAATTCATCTGAGTTCAACACAGAAGTAGTTTTAAATTCTGTGAAGTCCAATTAAAATTTCATATTTTTACAAATAATACACTTGAATCTAGAGCCCGTGAATTAGACAGGGAGCAAGGATCTGGTACTTCTATGTACTTATCTTGCCCGTGAGGCAACACCTTGATGTGCATAGTACATTGCATGAAAACGTACAAAGCAACAAGATGGGCTTCCCACACATTGTGTTGCTTCTGAGAACATTCCCCTCCTCCCTCACCGAAAAAAAACCCCTATTCGAATTAGTTCACGTTACATTAGTTTAAACATAATGTTGAGAGTTGGTCCAGGAAATTGGAGACATCACCTTAAATTCTGCTTATAATATAATCTATAACACACCAAAAAATAATACAAAAAATCCGAGGGTTCCTTTTCACTGCAATGAATGTTTGAAGATGTTTTGGTGTCACCTTTTAGCAGTAAAAGGAACATCACATAGCTAATGAAAAACAAGTCATAAAAACAAGTGCAGTACAAGCCTTTCTAGAGTTCTTCAGAATTAAGTAAATTTGGATGGTTCAGGAGAGTTAATCTCTCACTTGGCCCATAAAAGACTAGACTGTTTAATGCTTTATATCTTGTTATCATTCGTTCTTCTTGGGAACTTTTCAAAGCGAAACTCCTTTGACAATCCAATGTTAAATTCTATTGTACTAGCATCCAAGAAGAAAAGAAACGTCTCAAGATTTGAAATATACATTGTGAGTAGCTTAACAGTAAAAGAAACTCCAAGTTTTCGGAAAAAACCTTTTAGGTCTACAATTTAGATGACTTTTATAAGCACTGTTTGACATCTTCAGTGAAAAGGAAACCAACCAAAAGAGGTACTGTATACATATTGGTGTAGGAGTCGTGTATATGAACTCCCTAAATCCTGAGCCAGAAAGTTTACTGCACATGGAAATTAATCATGTATCAGTGTTCAAATACTACAAGTGGGATTTGCAAAGGAAAACCCAAAGACAAGGCTGCTCAGAGTCATGAGTGACTGAATACATTTTTTGGCTTATCTATATCTCTTTAGTTTTGCTTTTATACACCTGGAACTCCTCTTGCTGGCAAGTTTACCATCCAGTATGACTTAGATGCCTTAATTTTGTAAAATCTTTCTTTTTATTGTTACACATGAAAACTAGAAAATATAATTTGAAGCAATGATTGGAAAACAAAGCATGATAAGCCAACACTACTATCTCCTCAGATGATAGGATTTTATTATTAGAAGGAAACCTTTGCCTTTCTCCCTTTGAAAAATGTGGCTTGGATTAATCGAGTTGCCTTTTCTTCAAAAACTGCCTGGTTAATACAGTGGAACTGATCCATCCCATTAGAGACCCAGCAGAATCGTCACAGCAGATGGACACTGCTAAAGGACGATGACAAAATTCCCTGGTATATATGGGATGTGAACAGAGCCAGTCAAGCTAGGAAGGAGACTCAGAGGAGACCTTTTCAAAACTATTCCTAGTTAAACCAGACCTTAGAGGATCTGTTTACAGGAGGATGGAAATCACATGTTTTGCTGTAATGGTCATAGTGGGCTCCAGAATATAACTATTTATTTAACAATATGGCAGTTCTTGCACTAAAGATGCAGCAAGCACTTGTGGAAGGAAAACAGCACATAAATCTGTCTTGGCAGTGACTCAAAGATTCCCTCCAAAGTTTTCTTTCACTCCTACCCAGAGCAGCTTATTATCTCCTACTGAGAAAACAACATTTGCATTTTCAACAAAAAGCCTATTTTATCTTCTGTCGCCCCTTAGATGTCTGCAGCTTGACAACTTTATTCCTTTCTCTGAAGTTTTTCTGGACTGTTAGTTAGAAAACACCTCTACACTTTCCTGTCTCTGACCCAAAGAATTCATTACATCCTTCTATCCTCCCTGACCTAATAAAACTGTCAAGTAAATCCTTTGACTGCTTTCCAATTTTCTTTCTCATCTAGATCTTTTTGGCTGCCTAACAGTTCTCAGATTTCTCTAAGAAATGTCACCAACTCTCTACAACAGAGGTTCTATCAAGTCACTGATAGTTAGATGCCTTCTCCACAGGTGTCCCAATGCCTGGCCATCTTGTTTTGACCATGTTTTCTGTCCTTAACAGTTCCAGCTGCCAGCAGTCTACTTGAATCAAATTTAGGCACACTGCTCCACCACAGTCATGTTGAATCCAATTCATTAACAAATGCCATATATCTATTGTATATGATCATGGTAATGACATAATTGATACAAGGAATAGAGCTGTGGGGATCTACCAAGTCTCTCCAGGCATTACTAAGTGCTCAGTGGGATATGATTTATGCTGGCAAAAAAGCACTAAGCCCACAATCTTTATTATTTTGACACAGTCTAAAAGCCACTAAAGTAAGCTGTGTTCAACCAGTAACAAGCCTGTGATGCTTTCCTGTGGTATGCCTCTTCCAATCATTTACTTAAAAAAAAAGTATTATAAGTATTTTTTAAAAAAAAAAATATTTAAAGTGGGTTTTTTTAAAAGTATACAAAATATTTTTTCTCTTCAATCAATCTCTGAGGCAGATTTTCTTGTTTTGCCAGCCCTGTTGACACTCTATGTTTTATAATATAATGATATGAAACAGTCTAAACTTCATCTTTCAGTTTTCATGCTGAGAGATATCTCAGGGCGGGGGTACTTCCTACACTGTTACCACCTGGAAATGAATTCCAAGAACCCAGATTTCTGCTCCCACTCAACCATGTTGCAGGACAAAAAACCTGTGTATTTATCTTCCAAATCCTTCAAATTCATACCAGTACTGACTGATTTATTTTTTCTTTTTTATTTTTTTGATTTTACGCTCTCAAATGATGAAAGATATTATCATTCAATGCTGGCCACAGCATTTTGCCAAAGCACTGTCCTGAGCTATCAGAGAATATTATAAGTGAGAGAGACTGCAGCCTATTTTAGCTACTAATGTGAGAAGATGAGAGAAGCATTTGTTGCATGCCCTTATGATCCTCAACCGAAAAGAAGTTATTTCCTTATTTTGTTAGCATCCTTTGGGGAAGAAAAGAGTGAATACTGCTTGTACAGAAAAGTATTACAGCTGAATTGCTTCTAAAATTATTCCAATTCCAAAACTAGTTCTGTTTGATAATCCCAGAGAAATATCTACAAAAATAAATGTTGGTACTGTTTTCCTTTCAATTGTTTGTTGTGAGATATGTTTAAGAATGTGAGTTCTGCAGTTTCCAGACAATTACAATCTTGGCATTCTTTTTATGTACCCCTGCTGATGACTTTTTTAACAAGGGCTGTTGTAAATTTAAAAAGTGGAGTTAGTTCAATGTGACAATAACAGAATATTTGCAGACGTGTAAAACTGATTTTAAAGGACTAAAAAGTGATGATATTAATTCACTCTGCCTGAAGCAACCTCTTCAAATTAAAAGCTCTCATTTGAGTAAATCTCAAGCTATTTTGAAAAACAGATTAAATCCTTTGCTACAGAGAAATACAAGACCTTTAAAAAAAGCCATCACATTTACTTAGTTAAATTTGTATTTATGTGGAAAAAAAACCAAAACAAAACAAAATCACAACATGATTTATCAGAAGAACCTGAAAAAGGACATCTGAATAAACCATCACTACCACCTGGCACAGGAGATAAAGGCAGAGGACTTCCTCCGAGAGTAAGGCAAGGACTTTCCCAGTGAAAATTTATGTCACCTTCTATTCAAGGCACATATTTTGCTGGTTCCTTTTCTAGCTTTGAGATAGCTTTCAGCATCACTCCAGTAACATTTAAGTCAATGCCCATGGAAGATTGCTCCAACAAAGAGCAGGCTGCCTGGTAAAGAGGGAGCCTGGCCCCTGCCTGACCTCAGTCAAAGGCAGGTTTACCTCCATCTGGGTCTGCCGGCAGAAGGAGATGCACTGAAGCCTGGAGCTGCTGCCTTGTGCAAAAATCCTGTAGTAACTTAACCCACTTATAGCTAGAAGTTCCTGGTCCTAACCCACGCTTTCCTGTGGGATTTCTCCAGCTGAGAGTGAAGGAGACAGGTTCAATATGAGACGGGCACAAAACAAGGTGCTGTGCATGAGGGGAAGTAACAACTCAGGCTGCAAAAGCCTGCTTAGGCCAGATGCCTGGGACCCCAAATCTGTGGTCACAAAGGTGGGCTCAAAATTTAATAATTGATTCAGAATCTTCAGGCTGAGTCCGGTGACATGGAAACAGTATTAACTGAAGAGATTTTGACAGAGGAGGCTCCTCCATCAGTAAAAGTAGCAAGGCAGGAATTACCTCAAAACTAATTCCCTCCCACTCTGTCACAAACCCGATTTGTACAAGAGATGCAGAATGTTTCCTAATTTGTCCTTTTCATATCAATTAAAGAAAGGATTCACATACTATGCATTCCAAATCAGTTTTGAAGGTTTGGAATTGTCCAAAACTACTCACTGAAGCTGGGATGCATTCTATTTAGTATCTCAGAACAATAAGAAAACTTTCTCAAGATTCAAGTATTATAGGCATATAGTAATCAACGATATTAGCCATTTTATCTAATCAATATGTTTATTTATTATTGTGTTTGGTACACAACATATCCATGTTCATATGTTCAAGGATACCTGGATTTTTCTAGTACTGTAACTCCATGAGCTCATCAGAAAAAGAGGGTATCACGAATATCACTGGTCTCTTAGGCAGGGCAAATTTCTCCTTATGTAAGAAACTGACATTTTATCTGCCTTCAAAGACTATTACTGGCACATAGCTTTTGAGATTCAAACATGAGAATTCACCTTTTCGTTTCAAATTTACCTTCCTGTACATCTCCTTTAGGGTGAATTAATTGGAGCATTTGTCTACTGCCTTGAAATATAGTACCACAAACATAACACCATAAATAATATACTGTAGTAGTTTTGAAGAAAAAAAAATACAAGTTGACGCTACAACACAGATTATTTTCCATTAGTAGATATGTAAATTCAGTTCTGGGCATGGTAAAAGTCTGCTAGCTGCTTTACCAACATTGGCATGTACAGGAGGCCACCTACTAAGAGAGCAAAGTGCCAAGGGACTTGTGATCTTTTCTTATGCTCTGCAGAATAGCATAAATCATTCACAATATTGGGAAAGAACAATGAAGTATCTCACCTTACAAATTCATAACACTTGTGAGTACACCTATAGAATAGTGTAGGGATTTATGGTCATGGTTTGCTGATATAATCCATATAACTCCAGCAAATAAGGGTTTTTTTACAATAATATAGTAATGAGAAGCATGGACATAGATGCAGTACGGCATTTAAGCATGGAGAAGTTATTGTAGCCTATTAATATTTTCTTCAAGTTCAATATGCTTTAAAAATATGCCACTGTTTTAAAGAATCATAAAATGAGCTATATATACTACACTACTGAGAAATTAAGAGTTAGCAGAAGCAATTCAGTGTAGGCAAAATTGAATTAAGCATCCTTGCCCTCAAGGGATGAGATCAGAATAGCTCATGCTGGAGTACAGAATCTCAGGAGCAGATATTACACACTTTTTCAGTAGGAGAAATGTTCACAAAGGAAGATGGGGGAAGCCAGGTTAGAGGGAATATGAGATCAAATGACAGCGGATGGCTGAGTTTGAGGAAGCTGTGAGGTTGTGAGAATCACACAAGTTTCCAAGATGCGACTGACTGGGAACACAAATGGTGAAAAATAAGGGTCATGCCTTAGTGTTGTTTTATTTCCTTCATCATCAGCCACCATCTTTGTCCAGCTTGCCTCAGTCTCAGGTATCAAGCCCCATGTTTCCCATTGCACTTTGCATTGGCTTCTGTAATGAAGGCCATTGGAATTTTGCCCTGAAATGCGCTCTTTGAGTATCTGGGAAATTGCTATTTATAGAACCTCTTGCACCCTCTCCTTGTACCTCTGGGCTCTCTTTATCTGACAATTCACGTTTATCGTAATGGTGAATTAACCTTGGCTGGCTGTCAGATGCCCACTGAGCAGCTCTCTAGCTCACATGCCTCAACAGAACAGTGGATAAAAATCAAGTAAAAAATCTTGTGGGTCAAGGTGAAAACAGGAAAACATTTACCAACCATGGGCAGAACAGATTGAAGTTGGAGAAAATTACTTTAATTTCTTGCAAATTAAAAACAGCAAGATAGTAAGAAACGGAGAAAGAAATAACTTCACCCCACCCCTCCCTTCTTCCCATGCCTTCACTCCTTCATTCCTGAATTATCTACCTTCTCTCTCCCCTTGAATGGAGCAGGGTAAGTGGAAAATGGGAGATGGTGGTCAGTCCATAACTGACACAAGACTGGTGTGTCAGCCACTTGTCCTTACCCATCAGCAAACTTGCTGAAGGTGCACTCTGTCCCCTCATCCAGCTTGTTGATGAATATGTGAAATAAGACTGGACCCAGTACTGCCCTTGGGACACAGTGTTAGTTCCCAGCCTCCAGCTAGACTTTGTATCATCTATCAAACCCTTCTGGGCCATGTGCTATTTGGCTAGTTCTCAATTCACCTCTCTGTCCTGTGATCCAACCTTGTACTTCCTAAAATTCCTTATGAAGNTATATATTTTATATATATATTTTACACTTCAGTTTTATGCATATTCATACCAAAACAGTCAGAAACACTCCAGAGGTAACCATATTTTTCACTACAGAGTGAGTTATAATTGACAGAAAACAGGAATTATATGATTAACCAATAGCAGACAGCATGAGTAGATGTCTGGCTAATTTATGATCTTGGATCCAGGACAAATAGTTCAAGAAATTGTTTCACATTCCAAGTAAGATTTTTTTTAATTTTTTTTTCCAGAATGGTGTTTAAATACTATTATTTTCTCTTGCCTGATGACTGATGAAACCAATATACAGTCATTTATATGTTGATAGATTAGACTTAAGAGCCACAAAAAGTAGTCTTCTTCCTGGTAACTGGAATATGAAATAAAAAAAAAATAAAAAAAAAACTAAAAAACATTAAAACCTCCATAGAAATCAATTTATGGCATTTCTAGACTGACTAACTTCTGTTTGTCTGATTTCTGCTTATTCCAGAAGATTCATAAAATGTAATTTAATTACTTGTCTTAGAGTCTTCTATTTGGTTATATGAGAACCTGGCCAAATGCTCTATTGAACTATTTATTTTTTTTATGAGTTCTATTTCACAAGAAACNTTTGAATCATCTAAAATACAAGTTGACGCAGATTATTTTCCATTAGTAGATATGTAAATTCAGTTCTGGGCATGGTAAAAGTCTGCTAGCTGCTTTACCAACATTGGCATGTACAGGAGGCCACCTACTAAGAGAGCAAAGTGCCAAGGGACTTGTGATCTTTTCTTATGCTCTGCAGAATAGCATAAATCATTCACAATATTGGGAAAGAACAATGAAGTATCTCACCTTACAAATTCATAACACTTGTGAGTACACCTATAGAATAGTGTAGGGATTTATGGTCATGGTTTGCTGATATAATCCATATAACTCCAGCAAATAAGGGTTTTTTTACAATAATATAGTAATGAGAAGCATGGACATAGATGCAGTACGGCATTTAAGCATGGAGAAGTTATTGTAGCCTATTAATATTTTCTTCAAGTTCAATATGCTTTAAAAATATGCCACTGTTTTAAAGAATCATAAAATGAGCTATATATACTACACTACTGAGAAATTAAGAGTTAGCAGAAGCAATTCAGTGTAGGCAAAATTGAATTAAGCATCCTTGCCCTCAAGGGATGAGATCAGAATAGCTCATGCTGGAGTACAGAATCTCAGGAGCAGATATTACACACTTTTTCAGTAGGAGAAATGTTCACAAAGGAAGATGGGGGAAGCCAGGTTAGAGGGAATATGAGATCAAATGACAGCGGATGGCTGAGTTTGAGGAAGCTGTGAGGTTGTGAGAATCACACAAGTTTCCAAGATGCGACTGACTGGGAACACAAATGGTGAAAAATAAGGGTCATGCCTTAGTGTCTTGTGGGTCAAGGTGAAAACAGGAAAACATTTACCAACCATGGGCAGAACAGATTGAAGTTGGAGAAAATTACTTTAATTTCTTGCAAATTAAAAACAGCAAGATAGTAAGAAACGGAGAAAGAAATAACTTCACCCCACCCCTCCCTTCTTCCCATGCCTTCACTCCTTCATTCCTGAATTATCTACCTTCTCTCTCCCCTTGAATGGAGCAGGGTAAGTGGAAAATGGGAGATGGTGGTCAGTCCATAACTGACACAAGACTGGTGTGTCAGCCACTTGTCCTTACCCATCAGCAAACTTGCTGAAGGTGCACTCTGTCCCCTCATCCAGCTTGTTGATGAATATGTGAAATAAGACTGGACCCAGTACTGCCCTTGGGACACAGTGTTAGTTCCCAGCCTCCAGCTAGACTTTGTATCATCTATCAAACCCTTCTGGGCCATGTGCTATTTGGCTAGTTCTCAATTCACCTCTCTGTCCTGTGATCCAACCTTGTACTTCCTAAAATTCCTTATGAAGATGTTATGAGAGATGGTATCAAAATAAAAATTATTTTAAACTGATAGGAACGTATACTACACTTGATCTTAGCAAAAAGGCATGGAAGTGATGGTTACCTTTATTCTTATGGATATATTTTTCGAGAGACTGAAATATGAGTAGACAGAAAAATCCATTTCTGGAAAATTGATGAAACTATGTTGTTCTATTTCTTTTCTGTATTTTCATGAGGGTTCTTGAGGGTGTTGCTTCTGTCCTTACAGCTAAAATGAAAATTAATAAATGTCAGTTTTCCTATATTTTTATAAAGTTTTTTTAAGATTGCTTATATTTATTTTATATATATTTTATATATATATTTTACACTTCAGTTTTATGNACATTAAAACCTCCATAGAAATCAATTTATGGCATTTCTAGACTGACTAACTTCTGTTTGTCTGATTTCTGCTTATTCCAGAAGATTCATAAAATGTAATTTAATTACTTGTCTTAGAGTCTTCTATTTGGTTATATGAGAACCTGGCCAAATGCTCTATTGAACTATTTATTTTTTTTATGAGTTCTATTTCACAAGAAACTCGATACCTTCTTTCCAATAGCAAGCAAAATTGGGTATGATATTATATTTACCACTGCAATAGCCATAGCTAATTTAGTTATAGCTATTGGAGTTCATTAATCCTGTATAATTCTTTTGCTTTGTTAATGTAGTGTACTAAATAGTGTGTACTTTAAAATGTTTAGTTGACAAACTTCAGTAAAATCGCACATTTCCACTTCAGCCTAATTTATGTAATGTATGATTCAAGCCTAATATTTTGAGTATTTACTCTCAAGAATAAATAATAAAAAATAAATTAAAAACATTTGCATTATGTGTATGTTTTGTAAATTAAGCTGTACACACACTGGTCTCTCTGTTAGTCTGAAATATCCTCTTAAGTCACTACTCTCATTCACAAATTCCTCTCAAATATGAAGATACAAAATGTACTTTCAAATAAACTTGATGAGATGAAACATTACTGAGAAAAGCAGCAAGATAGCTTTTTTTCTTCAAACAATGAAGACAAGGAGGAATTTAAATGTTTCACATGTACAACGTACAGCATACCCATGCAAATAACATGCATCAACACCTCCCTGTTACAGAGCCTTTCATGGGAGAAAGAACAAAGCACAGATTGTATTTTTTGGAAGTATTAATCTCACATAAAATTTCCCTTTGGTCATGCAACACATATATCTTCACAGTCTCCACAGCAGTGCCTTTTTCACTGAAGAATTATCTGTCACACTCCATAATGAGGTGCACTTTCACAAGTATATTGTATAGATTTTTGGTACAGCATTTCATTGTTTTTGTAATCCTTTTTCCTTAAGAGCAGTCACCCTTTTACAAAATGTTCAATACTTTGGAAAACAGAAAGGTTATACGGTATTCAAGTTTCTTTTGTGGTTCTTCAGACTACAGAGTCTGAGAAGATTCTACAGCTTACTGCATACAGTTCACCTCTCCACACAAGATAGCTTATAGTCTAACAGCAGGTACAGTAAGAAACACTTCTGCTACATGTCTCACACCTAAAAATAAATCAGTGATGCGATGTCATTTTTAGAGTAGTTTGGGTTTTTTTCCCCAGGTTAACTATGCTTAGTTTCAATTTCCACATTAGAAGAGGCAAGCTACTCAGTTGATCTTGGTCAATGGTAAACAAACATTTAGCTTATGGTTGGAGGAATTTGTTGGAGTTTTCCTGCACCAACTTTAGAGGGGGAGAGATTGGTTTTAGAAAAAAGTAAGCCCTGAAGTCAGATTAATTCCCACTTTTCATGTTTATGTCTACAAAAGGAAACTTTAAAGCCATTCTTCCAGAAGCTGTTTAATTTGGAAGGTTCCTAGCCTGCATAAGCCCCAGTGTTTTAATATTCCTAAAGTTCTCTTTCCAACTGTATTAGAAATTTCTTACATCTTGACAGTACTGCACAGCTATGTATATCCCACCTTAAGCACTCTTTGACTATGTTCACCATTGAACATGATCCACCGGGGAAGGGAACGTAAAATTTTCAGCTGAGATAAAATGTCAAAGTTTTTATTTGTTTTGTGCTCATGGTTCTTCCTCAGCTCCAGCAATGGGATTCAGACATCATCTTACTAAAAAACAAGAGTAGTGAATGCCTTCATAGAATATGCAAGCTGAGACTTTTCTATGATGTGTCAGGTATTATTTGCAATTCATTATACACAGAATCATAGAATAGTTTGAGTTGGAAGGGACCTCAAAGATATGGGGACAGACCCCTTCCATTAGACCAGGTCACCCAAAGCCCCGTCCTACCTGGCCTTAAACCCAGCCAGAGAGGGGACCAGCCAGAACCTCCCTGGGCAGCCTGTGCCAGGGCCCCATCACTTTCACAAGGAGGAATTTCTTCCTTCGATCAATCTAAATCTACCCACATTTAGTTTAAAGCCATTAACCCTTATCCTATCACTGTGTGCCCTTGTCAACAATCCCTCTCCACATTTCTTGTAGACCTGCTTCAGGTACTGGAAGGCTGCAACAAGGTCTTCCCTGACCCTTCTCCAGGCTGAACCCCAACTCTCTCAGCACCTCTGGAGAGGTGCTCCAGCCTTCTGATCATCCTTGTGGCATTGCCTCTCAGTACTCACTCCAACAGCTCCATGTCCTTCTTATGCTGGCAACCTCAGAGCTGGACACTAAGTGGGGTCTCACAAAAAGGGGGCAGAATCACTTCCCTCAACCTGCTGGTCACTCTTCTCTTGATACAGCCCAGGATATGGTTGGCTTTCTGATCTGCAAGGGCACACTGTCAAGACACATTGAGCTTCTCATCAACCAACACCACCAAGTCTCTCTCACCTGTGTGACTTTCAAACCATTCTGTGCCAAGACTGTAGCTGTGTTTGGAATTGTGCCAATCCATATGCAAGACCTTGCACTTAGACTTGTTGAACCTCTTGCAATTTGCACAGGCCCACCTCTCCAGCATGGCAGGGTGCCTCTGAACAGTATTCTTTCTCTCCAGCATGTCAACCACACCACACAGGTTGGTGTGGTTGGCAAACCAGATAACAGTTCACTCAATCCCCCTGTCCACGTGCCTGACAAAGATGTCAAACAGCACTGGTCCTAGTACTGACCATTGAGGAATGCCACTCATCACTGATCTCCACTTGGATATCGAGCCTTTGACTGCAACTCTTTGAGTGCAACCATCCAGTCAATTCCTTGTCCACTGAGTGGTCCATCTGTCAAATCCATGTCTTGACAATTTAGAGACAAGGATATAACGCAGGAGAGTGTCAAATGCTTTGCACAAGTCCAGGTAAATATCAGTTGCTGCTCCCTCATCCACCAATGCTGTAACTCCATCAGAGAAGGCCACCAAATATGGCCATGAAACATGGTTCAAGGTCATATGTTTCAAACTCTGGGATATTCTGGTTGTCATAAAGGCAGCAGTGGAAGCTTTTTCATTCCTCCATATCAAAGTTGTTTTACTCTGCCTAATGAATTAAATAATCTCTGTGCCAGAAAAACAGCACAGATATCATTCTATAAGTTAATATGTTCACACAGGGAGAAACGCTGAATAAATATAGGCTAAATATTACAACAGTCATATCTCCTCCACTCTACCTGAGCATCTTAATGCCAAATTACAGCAATAGCATACCCGTTTGGTTTGGTCTAACAACTTCTATAAAATGTGAAACAGTTTCATTCATTCTCTCCTTACCAAACTGAGTCAAGGGGTCCCTGAGATTTAAATATTAACTTCTTTTATGTAACAAGACATGATTGGATCCCACAGAAGAAGATGAGATAAATTTCATTCATCTGACCAGGAGAATCGCTCTTGAAGGTTCAAGCTTCATATGAAATAATTTAAGCTTCTGACCCTTACAGTTGTAATTAAAATAATCTCTGTGATGTGAATTAAGCATAGAATGATTCAGCTTTTTCACTACAGTCTAGCAAAGACCTTGAAAGAAATGGTTCCTTGATTCATCTTAATGGGAAGAAAATTCTAAATCCTAATTAATATATGAACACTATCATTGCTAGTTATTCAAATATTGATTAAGGAGCATAAAAAGAAAATTAAAGATTACATTATGATAATGTGATTTTATCATGAGTGCATTTTGGCATCACGTGTGGCTTGTCCTTGGGCTACGAGTGGTTTGAGAGAGCACAATCAACTTTCTTTCAAGCTTCCTGAGTCATAAATTTTACCTCTAGGACTGCATTGGTTACTACTCCCAGTTGGTTAGATTTAAACGAAAGAAAAAAATCTCTGGAAGTAACACTCTTTAGAGAGTGCTTTAATTTACAGACCATTTAATAACTTCCTTTGTCTATAACAACCCATGCAATATTTTGACTATGAGCAGTTTCCATTTCACATACAGTTAATATACTGTACTTACAACATATTTTTTAATATTGAATGTATAAAATAATTATTCTTATATACAGGAAAAGCTTTAGAAGCTTTGTATCAATACTTATTTAAAGATTTACATGCAATGGAAATAAGCTGTTTATCCATCACTAGCTTCCCTTGCTATCTACAACATTCAGTCACAGATGAGATCCATATTCTGCCCCTTGGTAACTCTTGGGCTCTCAGACTACAGAGCTCCTGGTCGTAAGCCATAATGGATTTAAAGATATGTACCTCAGAGAACAGATGGCAAAGTCTTCTAGACAGGTTAAGTCATTATAACTGGTAGGGCTGACATACACCTACCCACAGAAACCAAATTTCCCTCTTTTAGGTCTATTCGTCAAATAATTCCCTCTAGAAAGTAATTTATGTGTTGTCAGATTTCATAGCATCTTATATCTGCATCATTATTTCTGTATCCTGTGACAACAGATACACAGGAAAGCAGACATTGATGGTATGCAGGTAACGTAACTGAAAAAAAACATTGCATGTGGGCAACGGAAGCAGCAATGAATCAACACCTCCTCGACCAGCTATACTTTTGTTACATATTATTGCCCTTTAGTCTATTGTTATTTTTTATTTTGTTTACTCTATTATTATTGACAATAAACTAGTCTGTCTGCAAGTCTTAGCTTTGGCAACCTCTGTGTCATGAGAAAACCTCATGAGATCAAAACAAAGTGTATGCACAACTGCAGTACATAACCTTTTGGAGCCAGACTAGGATACAAACATATTCTGGATTTCTGCAGTGTTCATGGTGGCCAGCACGACTGCCAGAATATTACTTACGAGAATGGACACAGAAGAAACAGCAACAGTTTATTGTTGAACACAACTGCACTGTAAGGACTATCAGCATTTAAATATGAAAAAAGTAATTCTTGATTGCACCTCAGACCCAAATACTGATAATTAATTAGCTACCATAAGGCAGAATCATCAACAACACCAGATTTAGAAGAGAAATTTCATGTTGGACAGGCTATCACAGAATGGTAGGAGTTGGAAGGGACCTCTGGAGATCATTTAGTTCAACCCTGCCTGCTAAAGAAGGATCACCTAGAGCAGGCTGCATAGGATTGTGTACAGGCAGGCTTTCAGTATCTCCAGAGAGGGAGAATCCACAATCTCTCTTGGGCAGCCTGTCCTAGTGCTCTGTCATCCTCACAGTAAAGACTTTTCTCATGTTCACATGGAACTTCCTGTGTTCCAGTTTGTGTCTGCTACACCTTGTCCTGTCACTGGGTACCACTGAGAAGTTTGCAGAAATTTGCTTGATGGAACATATTGCTTACATTAACCTTAAATAGCTTATAGACTATCAACATCTAGGAAAAAACTTTACAATCTTTTGGCATAAATTGAAGTTATGCATAGTGCCTGGATGGCAAGAAAACAGATGAGCTGTGATAACAATTCAATCAAAATAGAATAAAGTCTAATGGTGCTCTTAAAATACAGTATGGTTCTTCTAACGGCAATTCCACCCCTGACGTGAATTTTGGATAGATTACCTTTCTGACTGGAAAGAACTGAATTCTTGAAACTGTCAGCATTTAAATTTTTATTTGGTAAACAATTCACAATCTGCTAGAAGACTACTGAACATCTGTCTTCACAGCCCATCAGTTTACTCTATGCATCACTGTCTCAGAAATTCAGGTGACAAAGTACTTACTCTCATATTTCAATTGAGACTCTCAGAGGCTTTGAGGTTTCTTAATCCTTAGAAAGCTCCTTCTGCTTATGTGAGATAAAGTAGTGATCTCCCAACACTATAAACTTCATCTCTTTTTCCATCTGTATAAGAAGATGGATAGTCATTCCATACACTTGCCTCATTGAAGAATTCTATTAAAAACTCATGGCACTACTACTACAAGGTCCGTATTCAATTGCCTGAAACAAAAATTTTTGTCTGACAGCAAATTTTGTTTCAGAGAATGTTATGAACAACAATAATAAATTTAAAATGAACATTTTTAGCTAGAACATGGAACCAAAATATAGAGAACTCTTATATCTGATTCATCTTTGTTGACCTGGCAGTGACATTTGACACCCTTGGCAAGATCTTTACTTTAGGATCAACTGCTTAGACCAATTCATCATGGTGGAATGAAGGCAGGACTGGGACAAGTTTGAATGCTTTCAATTCACTTACTCCAGTGACATGAGCTTCTGTCCTTATCAACACTGCTTAGTATATATTTTGTCAAGAATCTCTCAGCTGATTCCTACAGACTTCAGGTATCCAGATTAGATTCCAGACTTCATGAAAAGCTGTTAAATGCCATTGTTGTGAACAACACAACTGACTGATCTGTCTGCAGACAACTATACCCTAATTCTTCATTCCCAGGAATCTATGCAAACAATGGTGAATTGAATTTACTCTGCATGCCCAGTTTTTGGACCTTAAAAACATCACTTTTCCTGGTAAACCATCAGCCATCAATTATAAATAACAGAACTCATGTGCTTCCAGCTGTAGAGAAATCCCCACAGAACACCTCAGTGGTGGGAACAGATTAAATCTTCAGCAAAGCACAGATACCCATGGCGGCCTTCAGAAAAAAGACATCTTTATGGCAAGAAGGGCATAATTTCACACAGATTAAAGTTTGAAAGCTGTCTGTCAGTGAGCAGCAAGAGTTGGCTGCTCCCCAGGTGAGGCAAGCTGGGATCTGGGGTGACAGTGAGGTGGCAGACACTGTCTTTACCAGCAAGGGCACAGTCCCACAGTGTCTGAGCAAGGAGAGCATGACAGGTCTGGTGATGGTAGCCAGGGTCATTCACAGCCTAGAGATCCCCATGCAAGTATGTGGTGACGAAGCAGTTCTGAGAAAGTCAAGTCAACAGGTCAAGTTGAATTTTCTATGTGTAGAGCATTTCACAATTCTTTTATGCATTCTTTTTGTTCCTTTACTACGCCTAAAGCAGATTTCTTGCAGATTTAGGTCTGTTTTTCTTTAAATGACCCCTCATGAGTCCCTGGTGCCAGCCTGTTTCCACTTCCCAAGGCCACCACTGTCATACCAACTCACTGATCCTCTACAGTGAATCATCACATTAGAGCCATAAATGTGTCAGTGTACACGGAATAATTACTTGTAACTATCATCTATATAAAACTATGGATACACTATACCAAGATAAGCAGAAGTGAAATAAATTAAGCATAGCCACCCAATCATTAGTGAAACTGCTGTTGCAGCTAAAACAAGCAAAACCAAAACTCCAGGCAGGTCAAAAAGAGTTCAGTCCAAGCACACCTAACAAACCTCTGCCCTGGGGCCTTGGAAGCACAATACAAAGCACGTGTTCTGTTAGTATCAGTAGCAAAACTGTATTTTTAAGCACAATTCTACAACACAGGAGTATTCTCAGAGGTTTAAAAAAAATAAGAAGAACAGGAGGAATTTCTACATTATAAAGTACTGCACATTCTTATTCAAGAAACAACTGATATCTTGACTTTGAAAGAGACCATATTATTCTGAAGAGTTTAGTTTATACTTTGGCAAGCTAAAGTCATTCAAGTGCATACCAATACAGACATCGAAGTATTACTGAGAAATTTATGTGTTCTAGCAATCCTCAGATTAAGTGTCACGGCAACCATGAAGTTAGCTTATTCTTTAAATTCATTAGCACAGCCAGAAGGCTACACTTATAGGGCTGCAAACTGAGGAGGAGGTTTCTTATTATTTCCTTAGTGAGCCACATCTAATGTTAAAGCTGTCTTTGCTATTTGATAAGTGGCTGAAGGATGGGTGTGGAGAATTTAGTACACTTGCCTGTGTATAGTTCTGACAAGAACTTAGAAATATCTTCTGAAAGAACTGACCAATTTGGTCTGGGAATGAAGCTTTAATTATTTTTGTAAATGATGGTAAACAAAGACACAAATATTCATATGAATGTTCATTGTATAATTTTAAATCAAGGCTGTGTGTCCCCCTCTAAGTTTCCACAAGTGAAAGCTGGCACAGTAATTGCAATAATCTTCATTAAATTTATAGCTCAATGATCTACAGTGAACTCTCCAGTTCAGCTAAGTTATAGAAAACAAGTTGAAAATGGAGAATTTTAGAAGATACGAACTATCGTCAGGCACGTTTCAACGTGCTTAGTCTTGATTCTGTTGTATGAAGAAAAAAATTCAAAATCTGGACATTCAACATCTAAGCTTTCTTTCAATTTGAAAGAAACAGATCAGAGATCTTAGTCATTCTTTGAATATCCTAACATTTTCATTCCAAATCAGAAATTAATTCAGACACAAATGTAAATTAAAATATCCACCAAAGTTAACCAAAATGTTACAAAACTCAGAAGTTTCACCTCTGTCTTAAGCTAAAAGTTCACAGATTTAGGAACTTACCCAAAATCAGAAACATTTTCTCATCGCTATTTTAATCTTGAGTAAAAGTTTTTATCTTTCCTGTTTGGAAGTAGTTGGAAATCTCGATTGTTTAGACTCTCCTGAAATCTGATGTTATTTTGATATTAGCTAAAGCATGGGTTACTTCTAAAAATATCCACAAGTCATATGACTTTTGAAAGCCTCGATAATAGATAACCGTATTTCCTCTATATACTCCTGGCATTAAATACACAAATAACAGATTTCCTTTTCATGAGAGGTGTCTCAGCAGGGTAGTGTAAGTTAAAAGGGACTTACTAAGAATATTTTTATGGGCATAACAGACCAAATCCACTGCAGATTGCTGGTTAGGAAGAATATAAATGAAAACACAAATAATTAATTTCAAAAGAAACCAAATAAATACTAATATATCAAGATGAAAATAATGCAAAATAGTGTGGGAATATCCGTTAAACACTTAAAGGTGCATACAAATATCAGAGAAGTAAAATGTGTCTATAACTGATGTGATTTGGAATGACTCAACCACATCTGAGTGTAACATTACCTAAAATATTGTGTTGGAGAGACCTTTATATAAATAACAATAACAAGTATAGGAATGGAAAATTAGTTAAGGTACAGATAACAACCTTAAAAATGCAAATACATTTTAGCATGTATTCATATTGTATACTTTGTGGTCATCATTTATCATCATAGTTAACAGTCCTACTCACATGGTTCAGTATTCAGCCTTATCGTATATGCTTTGTTGGACTGGCCATAAATGAAAACACCATGTATTTTTTAAGTGAAAGGAAAAGAAAAAATCGAAAACCAAAGGGATATTATTCTTATACGGTAATAATTATTTTATAAGCTAGTAATTCTTTTACTAAAGCATGAAATGGTGTGACCAAAATCAATAGGATGAAATTCATAGAAGAAAAACGGAGATTATTCCTTAGGTGAAAATATTTTCATTCTGTGATCTACTGGACTGCAGACCCACTTATTAACTCTGGTCCAAATTCAAGGAAGAAGAGAGAATTCTCATCTCTTTTGCTGCTTCCTGTGACTGATAAAATCAGATTGAAAAATCCTTTGGAGAAAATGCACTTGAGTTTTCAGCTCATTTTCCTTGTTATAATCTCTTTCTACACCCTTTTTCTGCTGCTAGGAATGGCTTATTGAAGGAAAAAAAAGTCTTACTGTTGTAAAAATGCTTCCAAAGAAGAGAGGTAAAGGCAGATAAATGCAGCTTGAAAGACACTTGGCAAATGCAATTCTGTTTCTAATATTAGCCTTACGATAAAAGGATAATGGAATATGTCCAAAGTGTCACTGAACCTCTCTCCTCTTCTTGATAATGTAACTCTGAACAGGTTGGTAGATAATGCAGTCTTAGAGCCTTCCAGAGTAACTTCTTACATGAATGCTTCTAACATTCCTACATGTTCTTAAAAATGTCTAAGGTAAAAAATTAGATGGTTCAAAGATAGCTGTCTATGCCGATCTAGTATTGCAGATATTCAGACAGGCATATTTGGGAATTATGTTAAAATTTACTACATGCTTAATAAAAAATTTTATTTTAGAACATGAGAAAGTCATAAAAACTGAGATGAAGCTATAATTAAAGATTTTTTTTGCATAAAAATATAAAAACATTGAAAATTGTTTTCATTTCAGTTATAAGTTTGGGAATGTAAATATGGAATATTAATATTCTCAAGTAATGCTTGAGGATTTTTTTTTCATTTCATCTTTCTCTAATACTACATTTCTTTATTTCTTGTGATGTAACAATATCGGTTTCAATCTGATGTTGAAAGAAAATGTTTCTTACTAAATACTACATATGCTCTAGTGTATTACATTTAGCAGAGCTAAATTATATACTGAATACAAAGCAAAATAAATCTTATGAACTGAAAAACAGGAACAATTTAATCATTAATTTCAATATTGCTAGTATTTTTTAAAACATATATTTATATGCAATAGATAGCTAAGAACTAACATTGCATTTGTAATCATGTTTTGCTATGTCCATAACATATGTGGAATATTCTTGAGCAATTAATAGCACATATGTATGGACAAAGCTTTTCATATTAAGTTAAATCAATAGCTTTGAAACACATCTTGGATTTATCTGCAGAGAAAAATCTATACCTGTGATTGAAAAAAGATTAATGATATCTATTAAAATAAAGGCAAAACTTGTTTTTAGTTAGGAATTTATGATGTAGTTAACTGGCATTGATAAAAATATTTATATGGTCCACACAATCCTATGCTGAGAATATACTGATTCCGAAATTCTTATCCATACATTGGTTTTAAGATCCCATCTCCCAAATAAGTCCACTAATACCAGTGGTAATGGTGTAAACTACGAACCTCAAAAATTTTAGAAGCAGACCTGCTGTAGTTTTTATTCTGAAAGACTTCAAAGGTAAATGATACATCTCTGTGATTCTGTGATCTCCTCAGACCATGTTTCTGTGTAGTCCTGAGAAGTTTCTGATTCATTTTTCCAGAGTGTTTTGTTCTCTCTACTGATATTAGAAGTCATCTCTGGATTACATGAAATAAAAGGCACAACACATTTAGCTGTGAAAATAGATAGAATGATTAGGTAGAAGAGGTTTGCTGTGAAAAAAAAAAAAAAAAAATGAAGTGGAATCAGGAACAAAGGGACAGTTGATCATTAGTACCAGATCTCTACATGGAGCAGTCATCATAATGCTGTTCTTTGATGCTCCTGAGGGACCAGCTCCCTTTCGGGAAAGAAATGATCTTCACCATTAATGTGATAGAAAAAGGTATGGTGGTGGGATTCCCCTATGTTTTGCCCTTCAGAGTCATCCCAACTGTAACTCCCTGTATCAAGCATACCCAAGTATCCTCTTGCTTGAAATTCAGGCTGAGAAAAATTCCAATCGGTCCCAATGAATTCAAGCCAATTTTCAGTGAAAGTTCAGGATTCACTGAAGCCTCCACAGCCTGAACTCCAAAACCTGGACTTCCTCTGAAAAACTGAAGTTTCCTTTAAGCCTCCACAGACCCAGTTTATGTAAGTAGTAGACCAGCACATTGTATCCAGTCCAGGATCAGATCACCATTGCTCACTCTGTGAACACTGAAGAAAATTTATTTCATATCTCAAAGGTTTACGCTTACGTGTGCCTTAGAACAAGGTTGGGAATATTACAGGTGCAACAGACAGCAGTACTCCCATCACATCAGCTGGAAAACCCTCATCTTCCCAGAGCTAATTTCCTAACCTTCCTCAAATGCCAGCGGAAAAAAAACATGACAAAATTTACCCATTGTTTTCTGATCAGGTAGAGATGTCAGTTTTGCTTAGAGCTTCAGGAGGCTACTTGAGAATGGAATAAATACTTGATTTATTTTTAGGACTTAAGCATTTTTGTGTGCTTCAAGCTTTTTTCTCTTTTGTACCTTGAGACTCTCCTATTATTCTTATATTGTTTTATGCATGTCTTATGGACCTAACTCACTGCAGACAGTATTTTCACAATATCCTTTATAACAGTCTCTACAAATGCAACTATATGTCACATTACATTTACCTGGGAGATGGAAACCAAGTAGATTTCCCCTGCAGTTAAAGTCTGGAGTATCAGCTGTATCTCTTGCTTCTAATTTATGAAGAAAGAAGATTACCTTTTATGAAGAAAGATTACCTGCAGAAGATACTGTCTTGTTTCTTATGGAGAGTGACAATGTAAGGAAGAATACTTTCCTTAGTGTTAGGTTTACAAGATACTATCCCTTTAATTAAACAACTCAGGAAACAAGTTTAATATTCTTACATTGTATAATCTCACCACCATAGGTTAATTAATTACACTGAGGAACAAAGGCTCAGTCTATTGAAAATTAGACTAACAAAAATCTTTCATATGAATTTATAAAACTGGAATTTTTTCTCACATTCAGACACAATATTTGCTTTGAGACTGTACTATGGAGTACATATGCACTATTGATATTCTTCTCTTTAAAAGGTGTGATTACCTGATACTTATAATTTATTTGTAGGAATTGAAATAGTGAATTGAGTTTTCTCCTCACTCTCATGTGAGTTGAGCTGGCACACAGAGGGTTGATGTTTTGTAATTTACAGTAGATAAATTGTCTGGAATGTCATAGAGAAAATGCAATTTAAGATCTTCCCTAGCTATACTGCTTTTCTTTCTGGTATTGACACACTTGCAGCCAATTCATTGTTCTTTATTCTAGCATATTTTAAAATTCTATTTGAGTAGCTGATTAGATGCAGAAGCTACACACGATTTCTGCAAGAATGTATGTGAGGTATCCCTACATTAATACATTCCCTTACACTGATTACATAACGCAATACAACGTTCTGTGTTAATAAGCTCTAAACAGGATTCAGAGGTTGCATCTATTGGGAATCAAAGAAGTAGTATAATGTAGTTTTCTCAATTCAGTGATGTTAGAAAGGATAAGATGATCTTCTAGTTGGGAAAAGTGATGGCCTTCACCCATTTCTTAGATGGCACTTATCGTTCCTATTGTTTTTACTGCTGTCAGACCTGCAGCACATAGATCTATTTCAACAAAATGAGCAAGCATACATATGCTTCTTATTTCAATAGACAATGCAAATTAATTGTTTTCATTCTGTTGATGGCAAATCTGTGATGTAACTTGCTCATTAAAAGCCAGCTTTAAAATTAACTTGCTCAAACTTTGCAGTATTTTATATGATTTCATTGAGATATTCTTGAAACACTGCTCAGCTCAGCTTTCTAATTCACATTTCCAATATATATCTCCAACATAACTTTTCTAAACTATGTCCAGTGGATTATTTTGGGCTTCAGCATATCATGCACAGATAAAAGGCTTAATTAGGAATGCTAAGACAATGGAAGGAATTAGGAAAAGATTATAGGTACCTTTTCCAACATATCTTATTCTGACTTTTCTCTGGGATGACAAACTATAATGGATGCTTTATTAGAAACCATATTTTCTTCTCTCAACAGAATTTACATCTAAAGGAATTAATTTTTTATAGGGGACATATCAGTGGTGAAAAGACCTGAAAATTTGGGAAAATACGTTGTGTTGGAGGTTGAAAGGAAAGGTCCTTCAAAAGCAGGTCATTATTTTCTTGATAGTCATAGAGATTTGTCAACAGAAAAAGTGATATTAACAAAGGATTACACAGCAACTTGAGACTCAATGCTAGAAGTTTGGTGCCAATCACTCTACCTTCCTGTCACATCCCATCTATTTAATAATTTTTAAGATGTTAAATGTTAAACTGCTCTTATTACGACAAATTCCCTCTATTTCTGTAACAGCTAGCACCAGAGACCTAAGAGATCATTTATAAGTTATGAAGACGTGTAGGAATTGCAAGGTATCAATAAACTTCGTGAAATTTAACAATTCATCAAAACTAATATCCAATATCCAGCACACATACAGTTTTTGTTACTTTTGCTTTTTGCACATTACATACAATTTTCATTACAAGATTTGCTGATGGGCTAATACCTGTTATTGGACAATCTAACACTGTATTCAGTCCATTGTTTTCAGCATGCATTGCTATGTAATTAAACCTAGGTACAAACCTGACACTGCTTCCTCTCCTGGAGTACTCCTTTGCCTGAGGAAGTTCAGATTTCATTTCTCTAGAAATTAAATTCCTTAGGCTTTCATGTCACCCACTGCCTTATTTAGGTTGGATGCAATCAAGTTTTATTCTGTTCTGCTAGTTAAAGTTATGTTGCTTCATGGAAACAAGTAGAGACTTCAGCCGAGCAGACAGATGCTGTGGTGGGGCTGTCCTAAACTTGTGGGAACTTATCAAACCCTATCAATACTGTATGTACTACCTAATTTTACTTAATGTAAAATATAAATGAAATCCTGGAATCTGTGGATAAATTACTATGGTGGCTTTCTCTCCTTCAAGTGGTGATTACCAGACGGTGACATGTATCAGCAAGGATATTGTCACAGTTCAGTCACAGCCGTTAGCTAAGCACCACAGAGCCACTCGCTTAATTCCCACCTGGTGGGATGTAAGAGAGAATCGGAAGAGATAAAGTGAGAAAACCCCTGGGTTGAGATAAAAAAGATTTTAATCCAGACAATAATTTTCATTTTTCATATAGACTTGGTTCCAAACATTCGTATTTCTTAATTTCAAAAGGAAATTAATTATTTTCATTAATTTCTGAATTAATTTATAAATATCTTAATCTGGAGATAAACAGTATAAAACTAGAAGTTTGTTTGTTGATTGGGGGTTTTGTTCTGATTGTTAGATCTAACAAAACTCTCTTTGGATGCTTGTCAGACTGCCACTAACGAGGTAAGTAGAGTCCAAAAGGCTGCATCTCCCTACCTGAGACTACGCTGCCAGAAAGTCTCCGTAAAGATCACAGAAAATTTTCAAGTTACTGCCCCAATCTGAACTGTGCCTCTCAAAAGATCACTACATCACAACTGTTATTGCTGTTTAGTGGCAACTAGTCTACCTCCACCCTTGCTACAATCACATACATAACATACCATTGGGATATAGTGTTTCTCTCTGATGGTGCCAGGCTAGCTCGTTCTATCTGTAATATGGAATTTTTGAAACAGAGTTCACCACAGAAGAGCTTCAATGCAGAGTATAAATATCCTTTATAATACAGTACCAAACACATACCCATCTTCTTGATTAGTTTAAAGGGGGTTTTATTATTATCCATTTAATATCATCACATTTTTATTAATGCAAATAGAAAGTAATTTTTAGCATATGTTCTTCCCCGTATGCATTCCCCATGTATTTCAATGGTTATAACTGCAGAGTTACCTCTTCTCTGCAAATCAGAGGTAACATTAGAATGGAAAACACCTAACTGCTACATGGCAACAGAACTGAAAAGTCATTTGGTATGTCAGGCAAATCAATACAGAATAATAATATTTGTAAAAAAAAAAACCACACACACAAAAACCAAAAGCAACCAACCCAAGCCAACACAAAACAGTTGTACAAACAAGTCTGGAGAAAATTTTAGAAAAAAGTAGGGGTTGTTTCTTGTAATGATTCAAGGGGAAGATTTCATTAAAGAAATGCACATTTAATTATGGATACTTTGAATGGTGTGATGCACAACATGTAAAACTATTAAAATTCATTAGTAGGGTACAGCTGTTTTATGTACTTTTAAACTGTAACCATATGTCAAATCTTTATTAAGACATGTCAGTTCTTCTTAGAAAAAAGTAAGTTATATAATTGTTTAACCGCTTTTAACTCAGAACGTCACAAAGATATTAATTTAAAAGGAATATTAAAAAAAAGAAAATGTAAACTAGACAACTTCAAACAACAAAAATACATGCAATCTGGATTAAATTAAATCTGTCATACAGCAACTAATTTTATGTGCTTTCAGATGAGCCATTAATCTCATGGTATATTGTTTTTATTAATAAAATTATTTTCTTCCACCTTTGATAGCATAAAGATGACAATGCGAAAATATTAACCCCTCACTCTCCACTAGGAATTTAAAATTTAGTTATAGTGAGTTACCTTAATCTTGCTACAGGCTCTGAAAACAGAGCCTTGCACCTCTCAAACTTCATTAAAAAGGGTTAGTGGGATTTTGTTAGTACATTGGTTCCTACAGATTGACAAGTTTGCAGTTAATATGAACCTGGTTTTGGTTCCCTCAGTGACCAAAATTAATTATAAATGTGCAAGTGTAGTTCAATGGTTTCATGCTCCTAGTTTACAGGACTGTAAGACATACAAGGCTTTAGTTTTGATGTAAGAACATAACTGCAATCTCACGAAAACCACTCTCATGAAAAACCTTTACTGAGGAGAAGTACTGGTTGTGTGTATTATTCAGTTTAGTTTTGAAAGTTAGATTAAAGATATCAAACATTTTTTTGCCAAAAATTGAATGTTTTGGGCTAATAATCTTCCTGTTAAGAGAGAGCTGCCTGCTCAATAATTTAACATTTTAATAATAAGTATTTTTTGAGAACCTCAGTACCATTCTCCTCTGGAATAACACCCTGACACTAGGCAAGGAACGACCCATGCAGTGAGGAACACTCAGCCCAATCTTGTTATATGTCTCTGAAAAATTCACCCCCACTTTAGTGAATAACCAAAAGATTCTGTTGAGGACCTTTTGAGGTAGGTGAAGGCATTGTCGCATAAGCAATTGCTGAAAGACAGCGTGACATCAGCATGCCAGATCCTGATCCACACTAATGAACAGACTGACATACCACCTGGACCTTGGTGCCCCCTGATCCAAACAAAAATGCTAACACACACACACACACACACACACACACACACACACACACACACACACACACACACACACTCTGCTCCTCTGGGTTAGGTAAACTGAACATCTACAATGAGAGCATTGAACTGCAGTCACAATTCCAATGGTACTCCAAAGATCTTTTCTTACCTGAGTACACACATCTCCACTCATCCTCATTTAGTCTCTCAGGAAAAAAAAAATAATTGTAAATGCAGTTGATCAAACCATTTCAGAACAGCACTGCAAAAATCTAAACTAACACATTGTAAATTAGGGAAAGAATCCAATAAAAACGTACTATGCTTTGAGAAAATACAATGATTAACAAGCTGTCCCAGTTTTTGCTGTGATAGACTTGACTACCAGATAGACTGGTATAGTGCTGTTCTTTGTATTTTGTATCACAGAATCACACAGAATCACAGAATATTAGGAGTTGGAAGGGACCTCAAAAGATCATCTAGTCAAACCCCCCTGCCCGAGTAGGATCACCTAGATTAAACCACACAGGCGTGAGTCCACATTGGTCTTGAATGTCTCCAGAGAAGGAGACTCCACAACCTGTCTGGGCAGCCTGTCCCAGTTATTTGTCACCCTCAGAGTGAAAAAGTTTTTCCTTACATTCACATGGAACTTCCTATGTTCCAGCTTGGACCCATTGTCCCTTGTCGTATCACTGGCCATCACTAAGAAGACCCTGGCTCCATCCTTCTGACACTCACCCTTAACGTATTTATAAACATGAATGAGGTCACCCCTCAGTCTCCTCTTCTCCAAGCTAGAGACCCAGCTCCCTCAGACTTTCCTCATAAGGAAGATGTTCCACTCCCTTCATCATCTTGGTGGCCCTGTGCTGGACTCTTTCAAAGATTTCTATGTCCTTCCTGAACTGAGAGGCCCAGAACTGGACACAATATTCCAGGTGTCGTCTCACCAGGGCAGGGTAGAGGGAGAGAAGGACCCCTCTTGACCTACTGGCCACCCCCTCTTCTAATACATCCCAGATGCCATTGGCCTTCTGGGCCATGAGGGCACATTGCTGACTCATGGTCATCCTGCTGTCCACCAGGACCCCCAGGTCCCTCTCACCTGCACTGCTCTCCAACAGGCCAGTCCCCAACCTATACTGGTACCTGGGGTTGTTCCTCCACAGATGCAATACCCTACACTTGCCCTTATTAAATCTCAAATAGTATGAGAGTAATGTTGATAACTCACTGATGTTTTGAGTTTTTGCTGGGTAGTTGTAGTGCCTAAAGTCAAATCAAGGACTTTTCATCCTCTCCCACCCTGCCAGGTGCAGAACCTGTGAGATCACAGACAGGACAGCTGACACAGATGGGTCAAAGGGGTATTCTCTACCATAGAACATCGTGCTCCATATACAATTGGGGAAGCGAGACAGGAGAGAGTCACTGCTTGGAAACACACTCAACAATGAGATGGGTTTTTCTGCATGTGCTGAGCATGAGGTGTTTGTGCATCACTTGTATTATTGTTGTTGTTATTATTAATATTGTTCTCTCTCTTTGCTATCCTGTTAAATTGTCTTTATGTCAACACACCTGGTCGTTTTTTTTCCATTCTTGTCCCCATCCCTTTGGTGAGGTGGGATGAGCAAGACACTCCATGGTGCTTAGTTACACAATACCGTTAATCATAGAATCATAGAATCATAGAATCATAGAATCATAGAATCATAGAATCATAGAAT
>VXBZ01005253.1:467831-534227 GCA_013399135.1 Heliornis fulica | reverse complement strand
CAGAGTGCACTTGTCCAAGCCGTGAGCAGCCAGCTTCTTCAGGAGGATGCTGTGGGAGACGGTTTCAAAGGCCTTGCTGAAGTCCAAGTGGACAACATCCACAGCCTTCCCCTCATCCACTTAACAGGTCGCCTTGTCATAAAAGGTGTGTTAAACCACAAGACAAGAAGTAATGGTATTTTCATATATACTTTCTGCAATTATATTAACCTAAACGCCTTTAAATTTAAAAAGTGGGGTGGAAAAAGCATTCTAAAAATGAAATGTAAAAGAAAAAAATGTTGTACTGTACAAACAATGCACATAGAGGAAATTATAAGCAAAGTTTGAGAACTACTGTCTGTGGGTCACTGGTAAGTAAAAAGAGCAATGCAATGCCTTTATACCCTTAGGATCCGGGAGGGGGGGTGGGGGGGAAACATTCAAAGCAAAAAAAAACCCAAATAACAACAAATAATAAACCAAAACTACTTCAATTTTGTTTATGTTGACAGTTTCATTAATTTTTTTGTACTGAAGGTACATATTTTTACTGAAGCTTGTATCGAGCAGGAGTTTTAATTTGCTCATATTGACCTTTCTGATTAGTAAAAAGTCCTTGAGAAAGGACCCATTTTGTTCTTTTATTTCAACTCTTTGTCTAGTTTTGTTCAGTTCTGATATCTGCATTATAAACAAACTAATGAAAGAACTTTAAGCAAACCAATACCACATTTATCTTTCCTCTTTTCATTTCTTTAGAACTAGAAATTTTCTGGTTTCCCTTAAAAAAACATTCAATCACCTGTTTATCCTCTGAAATAACACTACATGAAACTAAAATCATATTCACACAGTCTACTGAATACATATTTTCATTGTGACCTATTCATGTGTAATAAAAAAGAATACAACTTTCACACAATAGATGTGCAAATAAAACAGGAAGCATAAAACCAATCAGGCTTAATTTTTTTTTATTCATGACTGATTTTCATTCATATTGTCAAATACGTGACAATGCAGTGAACTGTATGAGTTCGATTGTAATGTTTATGAATATCCAGTTTTAATTAACCCATTAACAAGACAAGGAGGGAGAAGAGAAGCTGTCTAAATTCTTTATCGTGTGGCATATAAGATTCACCAACTTGGAGCCCTGGGGATTTCTTTTAGTAGCAAGAGGAGGATAATTTAAAATATTAATGAGTAAATGGCATTTCTCCTATTTCAAGATTGTAAGAAAGCATTCAATGTTTTTATTAACTATAGATTTTATGTTAAATCAGCTTTGATGTTTTCTGTGTCTCAGTGTTTTCTAATGGGACTTGAAAAGTCAAGATTTTTTGATTGAGAGCAGCCCTGAGGAGAAGGACTTGGGGATGTTGGTTGAAGAGAAGCTCGCCATGACCTCACAACATGCCCTGGCAGCCCAGAAATCCAACTATATCCCGGGCTGCATCAAAAGAAGCATGACCAGCAGGTTGTGGGAGATGATTCTACCCCTCTGATCTCATGAAACCCCACTTGGAGTACTGTGTCCAGCTCAGGGGCCCCCAGCATAAGAAGGGCTGTTTGAGCAAGTCCAGAGTAGCAATGCCACAAAGATGATCAGAGAGCTGGAGCATCTCCCCAATGAAGACAGGCTGAGAATTGGGATTGTTCAGTCTGGAGAAGGCTCCAGGGAGAACTTCCAGCCTTCCAGTACCTGAAGGGAGTCAACTACAAGAAATTTGAAGAGGGACTGTTTAAAACAGATGTCATGATAAGACAAGGGTTAATGACTTTAATCTGAAAGAGGACAGATTTAGATATTAGAAAGAAATTCTTCCCTGTAAGTGTGGTGAGGCCCAGACACAGGCTGCCCAGAGAAGCTGCAGCTGTCCCCTCTCTGGCAGTGTTCAAGACCAGGTTGGATGGGGCTTTGGGGCTTTGCCCGACCATGGCCGGGGTTGGACCTAGATGATCTTTAAGGTTCCTGCCAGCCTAAACCATTCTGTGGTTTTGTGATTCTATAAATTTTGTTGGCCATCACCCACACACCCCCTCTGAGAGGTGCCATGCAGAAGTGCCTGCTACTCTAGTCAGTGCTTTGTGCTTGGGTTGGTGGGCCACATACTGGCACGTATGCTGTCTACACTCAGCATGAAAGAGAAGACTGAGAAAAGGTTGGATATTTCTAATGCTGTAGTGAGGACAGACTCCACCATCCCCAGTGCAGGAACCCCTCCAGCATTGCACCAGTCCTTGAGGGTCTCACACAGAGCCCTGGAATTTGGATCACCAAACACAGGCAAACAAATAACCCTGTTCCCAGCTCTTCGTTCCTTCGGTCTCAAACATGGGGTATAGAAGTTAACACTCCTTTTGGAGAAATGATGGATTCTATGAGAGTCTCACAGGATCATAGGGAAAGGAGAAGAGATAAAGCCCAGTGGAATGCATATTATTTGTAATGCCAAGGGTGAGTGTAGCTTTAATATCACCATGTATCTGTTCTTTATTAATAAGAATCTTCTATTTTTATGACTCCTTCTCAAGCACTGAAATACAGAGGAAAAATAGAAATGTCAATTATATAACTGTTTAATAAAAGAAATCTGTCCTATTTTACAGCTATATCCATCTGCAAGGACTGTTTTGCCTAATTGAATATATTTTAGGCTACGACAAAATAAAAAAAAATTATTTACACTGTGCCTTTTTTTCCTGTCTCATTACTTCCCATTACTTTCTGGAACAGTGAAGTTTTTACATATTTAATAAGTGGAACCCTTATTAGGAAGGGAATTAAATGTGCATTTCAGTAACTGGTCTGTAGGCCTATGATGTTACGTTTTAGAACTGATGATGCACATTTTATTGTCTTTTAATATCTAGTTTATTTCTTATGGTAGAGGCTCCATAGAGTAAGAAAAACTCTGAATATAGATACTCTGAAGATAGGTGTATTGTTCCTAGGAACAATATCTTCAGAGTATACACCTTCAGCGACAGGTGTATTGTTCCTGATTAGGAACAATACACCTATTGCTGATTGTTTGTTGACTACTCTGTACCTCTACTGACTGGATTAAACAATTGTGTTTTAGCACTTAAACTCACAATAATTTAGTGGTGATAGCATAGGAACTTTTCCTAGCATAGTTTCTCTTCCTGCTCTGCTAACAAATAAATTCGATATATTACTGAAACAGAACATTTTAACTTTTAAGTAAAATAAATAACACAGTATACATATAAACAATTTTAAACAATTTCAAAGTATTTAAGAGTTGAAAAATAACTAGATGGAGAACTTGAGAAAGAAGAAAAGCTCAACATTATCCTTAAGAAAAAATTCAGAATATTTATGATTCAGCCAGACTAATTTTCATTTCATTTGATCCTAAAAGTTTTTTCTTAGTTATATTCCTGTGAGCAGTTTCTTTGATATGGAAAACAACTGTTCACATGAGTTAATCGGAGAACAATGCAAAGAAAATGGGTTAATGCCAAGAAAAAGGGCTTGAAACTCAACAAATTCATGCAAATTCTCATTCTTCAGAGTGTGTTCTTTAGTTGTTCTAAAATTTACAATGAATACAAATAGGAAGCAAATTGTCCACTATCTAAAAAATATTTCCTAATTTAACTTGGGCTTTTTAAGTGATATGTAAAGGAAAAGCATTCATTCATGTAATGTTCTGTAAAAATTATTTCATTGTGTCTATTTCTTCAGTTTAAAGTGATTGATAAAATTTCTACCTGAAAACGAATTCAGGTGTTGAGTATTTTTCATTTACTTTTAGTGAAGATGTTTCTAGCTACAAAGAAATCACTCAAAACAGGCAACCACCCTGAGAAGATATAAAGTGCTTTCATTGCAAATTCAGCATAAAAATCAGCCACAATTCTTCCAGTGCCCTAGAAGCTATCTCAAACAGAAGAGCTAGAATGGAAATACAGTAGTGAATCACTTGGTCATGTATTGTTCTTGTCCCTGTTGTGTGGAATAATTTTTGTCTCCTGTAACAGGAAATGGGCAGTTTGTGAGTCCCCTTGCAGTTCCCACAGATCACTATATTGCACAGTACTAGTATGTTTCTTTCCTAATGTTACCTGTCTCCATGATGCTTGGTTTTTTTTCAACAGTTAGTGATAGCCTTAATATTTGAAGAATACATATTTCTTTGGTTTTCTTTTATGAAGAATTACTTTCATTTGCTTGTTTTAATTTCCAAATGCTTCCATGAAGAACACTGCCTCTCACAACTGTTTAAAGCCGTATTTATGCAACTCAGAATGTTGACTAAGAATTAGGATTGGTATAAAACTTTCTGACACAGTGTTTTTTTTTCCATAGAATATGTCAGTCCATCAACACGAAAGTGTTCTGTAGGAAAGAGGACAGTTCCAGTAGTGTACCTCTTTGGAGGGATTTTGGCTAGTTTACTGTCCAGCTGCTGCCTAATGTGCTGCTGGGAAGTCCTGTCCTGGTGGCAACCTAATTCTCAGCCTCCTGCCTGATCTGCCAGCTAGAATCTTGGGATCCCAAGGAACCTCAGCTCAGATACCAGCTATATTTTGCAGGTGGGCCACTATGGAGCTTGGACTCAAAACCCAGGAAAGTCAAGAAGGCTCTTCCTTAGTTGACAGGGAGACAAGGAACTGAGAACTCTGTCTTCTGTCATCCAGCTTCATGAGAAACTTGGCAGATGTTCTGCCAAATGCTGCAAGATACTTATTACCAAAAAAAAAAAAAAAAACCAACAAAAAAAAACCAACAAAAAAAAACCCCACCCTCCAAATTTTCCTATTTCACTCTAATATTGATATCATTTCCTTTTTTTAAAATATTTTGTACACTGAATTTTTATTTAATTTTCTCTCTCACATCGCATTATGATCATACAGCTTTTTTGCTCTCAATGTTAAGCAATATTTTATCATTTTTCTTCCTTCATGCATTTTCTTATATAGTTATGCTTGTGTTTACTGATAAACTCATTCTAAAGTTCTGAGAAATCTTTTTGCCCTTGGCTCTCTGTATATTTTGCAACAGTCTCCTAATTCTAGTGTCAGTGGAAGAGTTAACTATGATTTTAATATTAGAATTTAATTTTGTCTGGTGATTGAATGGTGAACTTCACATCACTTGTTTCTCTGTGCTGAACTCTGCATATTTTTTTCCCTGGGTAGCTCTGTGCTTGTGTTCCAAGGTGTTTTTTTTTTTATCTCAACCATTTCACTGCTCTGTGATCAAGAGATTAGTGTATAAAACATAAACATCTCATTTTCAGTCAGTTATCAGTAATGCATTATGTAAAAGGAGATTAGACTACTGCCTCAGAGTGTCTGTGCTTTATAGTAGAAGGTAGAAGTATAAAAGATGGAACTAACCTTAGGGACATTTGTATGTGTATAAAGCAATCTGAACCCTTGACTCTTTGAAGCTTAAATCTTTTGATGCCAAAAATCTTACAAGCTCCAGTGAAAGAAAATAAGTTAAGATGAAATTGAACCAATTCAAGATTTAGATTTAGAGATGAATTAAAGACATGCTTTTGGACTGAAACCCAAATATTTGCATGTCTTTTGTAACAACTTTGTTAGATATATCTCACAAGACTTACAGAACTAATAGATTTCTCTTGTTGTTTTTTATAGCCAAAACAAAACTACCAATATACATGTTTGGAAAATTCAGAATAGTAGGGTTAAGTGAAGTGATATTCTTAAGCTTATTTTCAGTATTTTAGAGAATGCTAAAGCTCATACAGCATGAGCAAATAAGGATCTGAAATTTATTTCATTCATTTTATTTTAGTACAATAGTACAGAATACTAGTATATTTAATATAACAGTTTTTTTTTTAAAAAAAAGGATAAAAAGAAACTGAATCTTATACATAATCTTAATTCCAGATAAGTCCTTTCAATACACCAAAAATACACCCTGACTCTCCCACCATGGAGGTAATCTATGTGCAGACAACTGAGTCTTCTGCCCTATCCTGATCCTTCAATGTTTGGTTAAAGAGATGAAGGGCTGAAAGGAGCTGTACAAGCCACAGTGGCTGCTCTGGGTAGTGTTCTGGAGATCCCCTATATAAGCTTCAGCAAAAGGCACAGCACCAAGCTCAGGATGCAGCATCACATATGGCAGATTACCATCAAGACCCAAGGTGTGCCCGTTGTACAGACACCTTGGCTCTTTCACTGTTGAGTATAATGAAACACTTCTGGACTAAAGAGATGCAAAGCCACTTCCCAGGAAGGTTTGTGCTGCACTTCTTGGAGACCTAGTGCAGAATATCCAGAACAGTAGCTAAATTCTGCGCCCAGTTCTGTGATTGTAACTGACTGAAAAATTTATGCTGGATTTACAAACTGTAAGACCTTACAGGTAGGTCTCTATTGTCATAAATCTACCTGTGACAGGAGGACTATAAGTCTCGAAATAGCATGTCCACAGTGTGCTTGTGTTGCCTCCCAAAGTAATTATTCTGCAGGGATGAAAAAGAACAGACTCCCTGACACTGCATCTTCCCTGAAATGTGAAAGGATAGGGCCTTGGCTGGCACCGATGAACCAGCACTGAAAAAGGAGCGATTTGTATTTATTACAAGTCTCTCACAGACTCTTGTCTCCCTAGAACAAGAGAGTAAGAAAGAAAGTCTTTACTTTCTTTTCTGGTTTGCACTTAATGGAGAACATCTATCACTCTTCGTTCATGCTGAAATTCANATATTATTTTTTTAATATCTAGAATTCTGAGCAGTTAACTTGCCTGTAATAAAAACAACTTCTTTTATTTTTCCAACTTTCATTTTTAGCAAAGAACAAGCCTTTCAAATTTAAACATGAATGTAAAAAATGTAAAACTTCCTGCTTTACCATGCTAGGCAGTCCACACCGAACTTTACATGCTTTAGAAGAAAAACTCTGGCTTAAAGCCACATCTTCCAGTCTCCAGATCAGAAGTTATATTAAAGTATGCCAAGGTCTTGCTCTCGGTTGTATTTCCTTTATTCAGTGTTCCAAGCACTATCTCAGAAAGCATGAGGTGGAGAGACCATTAAAAAAATCATTTGTCCATGACAAGCAGGAAATGAAACAACGTCTCTCTTGACATAAGTCAAGTCATTTAGACTTGCTCCTGACACAACTGCATCCAAGGTGGCTTTATCATAAGTGATAAGGGATAAAGGGAAACACTGACTGTCACTGGAGTTCAAGAAAAGCATTAGCCTGCATTTTATTTTATTTTGTGATTTATTTTTTATTTCAAAAACTATTATTAGTCTTACTTGTAAATATTCTTGCTTTCTTTTATTGATAATTAAACAAGAGTTCTGTAAAAATATTGTGTTGCACTGAAGATAGACAATTGTTTCACCTATAAATTCTATAACTGAATGTGTAAAACTATAACTAGAAGGTAGCCTAGAAAAACTGCCACTGCACAGGATTCTTCCTTTGCTTAATGAGAGAATGAAAGGAAATAACTTGAAAAAGTCAGTAGGCATTCTAATGACTGTGATACTAAACACTAAAGCAGTATGTTAAAAAGTGTATGATCAGTGCTTCTGATTTTTCGTTTCTACCACAGACAAATAATTTCTAGTTTTATCTCTGCTAAGCCCTAAATCTCTGTGAGCCAGAGTCCCAGATCATGCATTCCTTCCTTCTTGCCCCATTGCTGATTGCTAAGAATTTCACAAGTTCACTACAAGATTTCCTGTGAACAATCAGTACACTGCAAATGACAATTATCAACAGGTTTTGTTGAACTGCTTCCGCTGGCCCAGGAAGGGAAATGATCTGTGTCTTTATTTCCCCTCTAGTGTACTTCAGGTCAGTAGACAATTTCACAAATGCAAAGAAAAGAAACAACAGCTTCTGAAGCAGGAGACATGAAAGTAGACAAATTTAGTGAAACAGTTTGACAGAAATAATCAGATAGTTTGGAAAGGATTAGGAAAGTAAAATGAAAGGCAGGGAGAGATGCCTTGATTTCTCACTTTAAATTTCCGAATACTTCAAAAGAGACTCCAAAGTTATTTCTGGTCTTGGTGGCGTTATTAATTTCAATCATATTATCAAAGCCATTTGCTCAAACATATGAATATTGTTCAAATAACAAGGGTCATGTGAATGCCAACAACGGAAAAACTGCCTTTTGTCATCTTTAAATGACTTAGGAGGGTGCAAGACTTTTTTAGAAAAGCTGTAATGTGGAAATAAAGGTATTGATCATTGGAAAAATGCTGAAAAGTGCATTCCAGTTCTAGCTATGTGTTCTGTAAATACTCTTCTTCATCACCAATCAATTTTTCAACTACTGTAAAACAGTATGGATCTATTTAAACCACTTTATGTGATTTACAGATATATCCCCAAAACTTTTATCTGAGAGCTAGTGCAAATCCAATACACGGTCTGACGTTAGCAGAAGTACTTATAGAAAATATTTTTTATGAAAATCTATTTTTTTATTTTGTCCTGAGAAAGCATGACAGAAAGACTCTTGACTGCAGGGTAATAATAATAGTTATAACAACAATAATAATTAGTAATATTAATAATATATTTTAAAACCATGTGCAGATTCAATACATCACTTGCAGGTTTTATGGGTGCAATGGAGAAATGCCCTGCTGCAGTTTAGAAGCACGACTACGCTTGTCACAACCACAAGAGATTCACAAAGCGCACTGCTGCCAACACAGCCAAGTCACGACGTGGTGTTATGACCTGCAACAGTCACAAACCTCACTATTACTGCCCCATGCAATCCACAAGATCCAGTATTACAACCGCAGCAGATTCACGAACATACTACCACAGCTCACAAGTGCACTAAACACCACCCATGTGTCGGTCAATCCCCAGAGACTACAAACTTAAAGCACATCAAATGTTCACCCCTCTGCAATTATATCCCCCTCAGCTTGTTCTTCAGGTTTTGCAAAACTAACACTTCTGATCCCTTGTCACATTATGTGCACCAGCCCTATGACCACCACGGTGGGTTGACTGTCTTCAGTTCATCTGAGCCGTTCTTGTACCAGGGAGTCCCAGAATGGACACAGATCTCCAGGACTGCTTTTGCAAGAATTCAGCAGAGAGAAATAATTAATTGCTTTTCTCATCCCATTGGCTGCACTTCCACTAACAGCTCAGAACATAGTTAACTTTCAATTAGCCACAGGGAGACTCTGCTGACTCACACTTAACTTACTGTGTACCAGGACCCTTGAGTCCTTTTCTGTATAGCTCCTTCCCAGGCACTTGACTCCCCAGCCCACACAACTACGAGGGGTAATTCTGTCATAGGGTGCAGGATTTCACATTTGTCTTTATAGAACTTCATGAGAACTTCCAACTACCTGACCACTTCAGGGCTGATCAAAGGTTAAAGCCTGTTACTAAGGGCATTGTTCAGATGCCCCTTAGATGCTGACACTGGGGTATTCACCTCCTCTCTAGGAAGCCTGTTCCTATGTTTGACCACCCTCTCTATACAGAAACACTTCCTCATGTCCAGTCTAAACCTTCCCTGGCACAGCTTTGAACCATTCCAGTGAGTCCTGTCACGGGATCCCAAGGAGAAGAGCTCGGCACCTACTCCTCTCCAAACTAGGCAAGCCCAAAGTCCTCAGCTGCTTCTCAAAGGACATTCCTGCTAGCCCTTTCACCAGCTTTGTTTCCCCCCTCTGGACACAGCCTCACCTCTGCTAACCCTTGAAAATGAAACTAGACCAAAACAAAACTACTTTTGCAAGCTCAGCAGCAGGTGTCAGTTTTACATGCAGGTTCACAAACAAGGATGTGATATTATTAGACTGTGGCCTGGAGTCACTGAAGGATTTAGCAGCTATGCAGCATGGACAAGCTCAGGATTCTTATATTTCCACTATTAAACACATTCTTACATTTCCAGCATTGAAACTCCATAGACACCAAAGGAAGAGATCATAATCTTTCTAAAGAAATCCTTGAGGATATTCAGACAAAAGTAGAACACTTCATCTGGAAGCTTTACCAGACAAAGGGTTAGTGTGGTCTCTTATCAGCCTCTTACTGTTACCTCTCTTAAGCTTTCTGTTGGGGGTGTTCTCAGGTGCAAGTGAAATGCAGAAAAGTGAAGTGTAGGGAGTTAATTTAGTTACATGGTTAGCAGGTATTTTTTAAGTTATAATTTTCAAGGAAAAGTATTAATGGAAAAAAATTAGCTGTCTGCTTTCAACTCCTAAAAAGTTTCATAGTCATCCCGTTTCCATTTCACATCCACAGATGATACATATGTTTTAATTTTAACCTGGGCAGACAACTTGCAGAAATGGGATTTGATTGAACTCTTTTGTGACTGAGGATTTCTTTTGAAGATCCAGCTCTTTGCTGAGAATATTGAGCTCCAGTGAATAAATAAAAGATGAACATCAATAAGGATGAGGAAACTCAAAGTTAAATAAAATAAGACATTAGAAGACAACCACAGGATATTTAAATGTGTAACAAAAAAAAGGAAAGGAATGTAAATTAATTTATAACCACAGAGGATGTAAATCATTGCATGAGGCAAAATAAAAATTAGTTGTCTGTTCTAAAGTTTTGTGGCCATGACCACAAATAGGATAAAATTATGCTGTGCTACAACTCTGTTACCCTGATTTGTGTGCCAGGAGGAGGTGCTGCAATGTTTAGCAATGTTCACAGTGCATATCCTATAGAATTATGTTTGACTGTACATCAAGAGGCCAAGTGGAATCATTTCTTTTGTTTAAGATTTTTTATGTTTTTCATTCTTGCTGGGGCTGCTGTTTTGATGTAAGATATTTGAAATATTACTTAGGAATTAATTTTGGTGAAATAGCCCTGGAACTCCCCAAAACAATTTAGTAGATACAAAGGCTGCTATAAGAACAAAAAATATAATCACCTGCAAGGGATACCTCTCACCACACTTGTATTCTAAGCACCTTTAGTAGAAGGGAATGGATTTAGGACAAGAACACAGATGCTAGATAGGACTTCTGAGATAGGTGAAATGTCAAGTTTCATCTGTCTACAAGAAGGGTACTCATCCCTAAGCTACTGAGACCTTTTGGCTGCATTCACACAGTACCTGTTTAAATGTGCATAAAGTTTCTGAATATTGCCTTAAGCCAGTTGACCAAACTTAGGGAATTGTTTCGACAGAAAAGTGTTGCCAAAAAAGCTCTTTGTGATGACATGCCAGGGATATGTCAGAAACTGGTAGCATGTCTAAATCACACAGCACAGCTCTTGGCTAAGGATTGGCTCAAGAGTAAACTTGTAGGCAAAAGTAAATTTTCCAGGGTGGGATTCCTCTCCTCTAATACTTAACAGAGAAAAGCAAGAGCCTCCCGAGGGAATTTAGAAATCTCAAGCAACACAAGTGCTATACCTCCAATGCAGAACTTCCTGTGGAGGCACCCACCTCAACTTTAATAACACAGACATAATCCCGATTATGGCTGACATCAGAGAGCAGAATGATCCCCAAAACTCTTTTCCTTTCCTTTTCTGTTAAGAGTTGGAATGGACAAGCAATACTCAAGTATTGCTGCAGTGACTAGAATGATGTTTCATAAAACAAAATGCTTCCTCCTTCTTCAAGCTTCCTCACTGCTTATATTTTTTCCCCTTTAATTCCCAAGTTTTATTTATCATCTCTGATGAACAAAAAATAGCACTTTGATTCTCCTCTGAGCCTTTGTAGTCAAAAATGGGTCTGTAGATTTTTTCCACAAGGGTAAAACCCCTGGGCAAGCAGAAGTGAACCTGATGTTTTTAATTTCAGGTAGTACTAAAATAGACTTTTCAAAAGCAATGCAGAGGCTTTTTACTTTCCCAATTTTATTGCAAGCAAGTCCTAACAACTCTCTTGAGAGCAGAAGCTGTCTAATACTGATCTTTTAAGTCAATTCATCCAGTAACAACAAATGAACATTATCTTGACATTCTGTGCATTGTTCTAGCTATTTTCAGTTGTTGCTATTGTAACCTGCTTTAAGGCATCACACAGAACACAGATTCAATTTCCAAAGCACCTGAAGGTACTGTCAGTATTAAGGAAGCATGCCAAAGTTGTCAACAAGTAGACTACAGCAAAACATGATACAAAACTGAGTTGCAAGTCACAAATTAACCATATTCCAAAATGTATGACAAAGTTATGCAGCTCTAGGCACTTATCCAGAGTAAAACCTACTGTAGCAGTCAGAGGCAACATAGAAGACAGCAGAGAACTTTCAGACTGTTCGGAAACTAGGGGGATTTTGATGTCATACATGGATTCTCTCCTGGAAAATATTGTATTTTCTATTTCATGAAGGCTGCCACTAAAATCAGTATATATATATATATATGAATATATACATCCCCTGCCCTGAGATACCAGTTTGTCTCCATAATGTTTGCTATTTAAGAAAAGTACTGAGATATTAAATTAATTTTATATTGAAAATATTGAACTCTTGCTGATGCAGTTATCAATTTTTTTCTGAATTAACAAAGCCCTTATTGAACAACACTGAAGTATTTCAATTCAATCAGATCTCTAGTAGTTCACTTTTACCTCCTTAGGCTTACATTAATTTATTATCAAAGAAAAAAACTTTAAGGTACAAGGTATACATAAGTTTTTTCTCACCTTGACAAGACTTGTACAATGAGGATTAATATGACAGCAAGGGTGCATAGTAGGCATAATAATTTGTTACCCTTACTTCCACAATTGTTTTTATTAAAGAACCTGAGAGGCAGAAGGAGAACGAAGGGGTCTCCATGAATTCTTGAATGGTCACAGAATTTCTGATTTTGAGGAGGTTATTTTTCTTTAGTTAGAGATAATTTGACCCAGAATATGGAAAAAAAATTGGTTTGTGGTTTTTATTACCAAGTAGTTGTAACTTCAAAATCATTAAATATCTGTAGACTCTAGAAATAAATAATTGCATCAGCCAAGGCCATTGTAAATGTTTTTTCTTAATGCAAGTTCAATAACCTGATAATTACTATCTGAGTTACAGGATAATATTCCTCTTCTTACAGGAAACATGATTAAAGTTAGACTACTCAGTTTCTAATAGTAAATAGCCATTAATAATAAGAATATATAATAATAATAATAAGAAAAAAAGAAAAAGAAAAAGAAAAAGAAAAAGAAAAAGAAAAAGAAAAAGAAAAAGAAAAAGAAAAAGAAAAAGAAAAAGAAAAAGAAAAAGAAAAAGAAAAAGAAAAAGAAAAAGAAAAAGAAAAAGAAAAAGAAAAAGAAAAAGACCTTGTGTATAAGCAAGCAATAAAAATTATTTTGTCAGATATAATCTTTGCGTGTTTGTTGCCAGAGTGCTTATAACAGGCATTACCATTTTTAAATTAGGTTTTTCTTTCTTAGTCACCATCCTCTAAATAACTCCAAATTGTATTATTCCTCAGATCAAAAGTGAGTTCTTTCACAGATGACTGACCAGGCTTTGTTGCTTTGGGGTTTTTTTTGAGCTTCTGGTGTCACTCCACATCTATGATATGAAGTGAGGAAGGGAGATGTAAGGCATATTGAGGTAGAGCAGCAGTGTTGTGGAGCAATATAACCAAACTATACTTGGGAATGTTCTTTCCATATGTCCAGACAAAGAATTGTAGCAGTGTGTCAACAGAGAGCTCACGGGATTTACAGTTCAGCCTGAGCTAAAACATTTAACAGATCTTAAAAGAAATACAAGACATTTTTTTCTTATTTAGTGTCCCCAGTGGACTGACTTTTTCTTGTCTTGGAGTCACTCATAGTTCTCCTAGAAACAAGTGTATATTAGGGTTGGGAATACCTGACAGAGTGAAACTCAGGCTGCCTCCTGACTTACATCTGTTTACAGTCAGCTGAAGATGGGAAAGTCAAAATCAAAAGCAGATAAACTGAAATTGGCTTTTTGCAAAATAAAAGTTTTTCTAAGCAGAAAAAATAGGCTGAACTGTTGGTATCATTCATGCTTCTATAGAAGAGTAACCTATGCATCACTGAAGTTTTGTTTAACATCTATTTTGAGAATGTCTTCAATCAAAAGATTTCACTCAAGGTACAAACCCTGAGAAGTCAATGTCAACTGAAATAATTGACTTCTAGGAATCCAAAACAATTGACTTCTAGGAATGGAGTTACTGAAATTATTTTGCTTTTACGGCACAAAAAAAAAGTATAGTCTATTGAAGTCCAGGTGAACAAGCCTATCCCACTTTGGAGAAAGGGGAATGAACAAACGGCTGTGTGGCTGTTCAAGCTGCTGGCAGAATCAAACCTCAAGAGTCCTTTTTGGTGCCCAACACAGGGCCTCTTCAGCACACACCTCCTCCTCTGGTGATATTAAAAAATCTTTGCTTGCTGGCTACTCCATGATCACTTCCACAATTCCCGGGGAATTGAGGTTTCCTATTCAAGCTCAGTGCAACCCACTTACTCCATGCAGCATCAGTAGCATGATGTATAGAGGGTACTCTCCCTTTGAGCATACAGCCCAGTACCAGCAGTTAGGGTGCCAGGAGCAGCTGGGCTTCAGTACTAATCACTTTTAAGGCAGCCCAAACCCTTTCATAGGCTACCAGTATCTATGTTTAGTTGGAGACCCTCAGTCAAAATCAGCACCGTAGCTATTGCTGGTACCTGAGATGCAGCATGAAAATGGCTTCATAAACTGTTGTAAAGCTGTGAATGAAACCTCGAGCTCTTTTAAAATCGAAATCAAAGGTTATTAAAATGATTTTTTTTTTTTAATACAAATACCCATTCCAATGACTTCAGTAGGTCTAGATAAATGTTTAAAACATAGCTGTTTGCCCAGGCACAGGACCATAGCATGAATGCTCACAGAAACAAGGGTATTTTGGAAGAGTCCCTCTTCCCTTCCCAATAGATAGAGCACCCAGGAACAGACTGCTGGGATACAAATGAAAGTGATACAGTTTGCCAAAGCCCTGCTATGTCAAAGCCCTGGGACCATGGGTGAAACAAATGGCAGGTAAGCCCATGGCACCAGTTTTCCATTTCATTTCAATATTTATATAGTATGCAGTGCATAGTGAAATGACGAAGGACTTCAGTTGACCAATGAGTGTAAACCAAAGGCTCAAATCATTGCTTATTCTGCAAGCAGGGTTGGAGGAAAAGTGCATTACATACTTTTGAATTACATATACCAGAAAGTACATGTGCAATGGCTTAGAGTAATGCAGCACCAACAACTATAATTCCACCACTTTCTGACTGCTAAAAACTTGAATTTACAGCTCTAAAAAGTGTTCTGTTCTCTATGCTTGAATCTTTTCTCTGCTATGTATATGTGCATACAGAAGAATTATTACTTAGATCAGTTTCAACAAGTAATGAAGAAGCTTTTTGATTCTCAGGTCTATTAAAATTTAGTACCATTATAGCGACAATTTTTTGTATTTTTTTTTTAAACAAGTTTGCAAAATGGACCTTATTTCAGCCAAAAAGAATATCCATGTTCTGGATATCCACTGCAAATAATGTGAGATTTTTTTAGAGATCATATGTGCAAAATCTTGGTCTAATCTGTATTTAGAAACAATACCTACATTTTCTGTAATAGAAGGTCACAATTTCATAGGTTTCATACATATATTTAATTCATATTCTACGTGCAGTAAGAAGACAGTTGTTGGAAAAAATACGTTGCTTTTGCAAACTGTGAAAACATAGACAATAATTCAGGATCCCTTTTTGTGTCAACAGGTTTCCTATACACTTCAACAAATCTATTCTGCCTTCTGCTGATCCCTGCATTTTCCCGCGACTTGCTAAATGAAAGTCTTTCCCTTGGTGACCAAAATGACCACGTTGTATATTGCATGAGTGATGTTTTTAATTTCTCTCTCTGTTACTTTGGACATGTATCAGAAAACAAATGGTTATAACCGTACACTTACAGAAACATAAATAAGCATGCCACTTACACCAAGAACATTCACGGTGAGTAGCATTTAGTAACTTCAGCAGATCTTTTTGACCTTGGAAGCAGCTATTGTACTATATGAGCTAACACATGAGAAATGATCTTAAAACAAAACATATTTCCAGCTCAATGAGAAAGAAAAGCCAATACATTTAAAAGACTCTCTCTCCTCTTTTTTGCTAAAACTTTCAAAAATCCAGGTAAAATAAAGGAAAGACTAAGATTTATGGCTTTCTTTATGCTATGTCAACTCCAAAAAAGACTGACATGCTGTCTTTGTTATATTAAATATATCCAATTACAAACATAAAGTGTTATTATTTTTTATTTTCTTTTTTAAGGTTGCACGGTTTTATAGATTAGAGGGAATATAAAAATACCTCAATAACTCCAGCATACACATTCCCTTGGGAACAATAAAAAGGGGCCAAATTTGCACCAGTAATCTAGTGCAAGAGACAACAAACTCCTTCAGTTGTATTTGTAGCTCTAGTACTAAATAAAGAATTTTGATTGTGTTGATAAAGTTTTCCCAACTGTCTTCAAGGACCTGGAAAAAATTGTGATCTAAAAGAGAATTTAACACATTTTACTAAATTCTACATCAAGTCATATCCTCAGCGCTTTAAACCTCATAGCTAGCTTTGATGAGGTCAGATTTTGAACCATTATAGTGAGAATCGTTTGGTTTATATCTCACTCCCATGCCTGACAAGTAAGCAAAAAACACTACGTTCCAGATTTTCAAAGCTATTTAGGATCTGTGACCTACTGAATTTGGTGGAACATTTGTTAATTGACATCTGGAGGAATTTACAAAGGAGTCATAATTTATATTATAGGTATTGCTATACTGTACATCTATAACGTGCAGCTAACAATGAGATATTTCCATCTTGCTAGAATAGAATTTTAACTTTACTTCTTCTTTTCCCTTTACTTCCTTCTTTTTTTTTTAAGGAACGTCTGTCAGTAACCCACCATGTTCCAATGTTCATAATTTAGTGGAGCTGTCAACCCACATTACAGGGAAACTGCACCATGTTTTTCTTTATTTCCTAGTCTTGTACCAGAGGTGGAAAGACTAATGCTGTCACAATAGAAACAGAGGAAACCATGAGAAGTCTTTCATAAATTTTATCACCAGAAGGCAGAGCAGCTGCGACTACATAATAGTTCTGCCTTTAAAATGCTTTAACACATCTTTCATTGTTTGGTAGGGTATTTAGTGTACCCAGACTGGATTTCACCATGAAATGAATGCTTCAAGCTCATGAAACGTCACTGTAATGTGTATATGTGCAACAAAAACTAGTAAAGACTTTCACAGATTCCGTGAAAATTACTTACATTGTAATTGTTCTACTTCCCTATTTTCTGCTTTATAGTTTTATCTTCTGCTTTCTCATTCCACGCTCCTTTGTTTGTTTACCTAATGTATGAGAGAGATGAGATAAAACATACCAGTGTATAAGAATCTATTTTATTGGCACTTCTGTGTTCTTAACCTTTCTCTTTTTTTGTCTTGTAAAAACTTGATATATTTTTAATAAGAGAAGACCTATTCATTACACATATATCTAGTTTGAAAGATATCTGAGTGTCAGCTAGGGTAGAGTTAATTTCTGTCCTAGCAGCCGGTGGAATGCCGTGTTTCGGAGTTAGGATGAGACCAGCACTGATAACACTCCGATGTTTGTAGCTGTTGCCAACAGTCAAGGACTTCTCAGTTCTTCATACCAAGAAGCCGGGGGCACCCAGGAAGCTGCGAGTGGACACGTGTTGACGCAGAAGTCACGGACTCACCACACGACCAATGTGATCAGGTGAAAGCTGTTTATTGTCCGTGCAGCAGTGATTAATATACGAAGCAACTACATTCACGTACTTGTAGCTGTGTTATTATTGGTGCTTTACTACTGGCCATGTATCCCATTGACTCAATTCATTGGTTAAACACAAGTGTCCATGTGTATACATCCTGACACAGATGTCCTTCAAGTTTCCTGCTTCAGCATCCTGGAGTTGTTTTATTCCACATTCTTCACATTCTTCTTCCTCCTTGCTGACTGACGCTTGATAAACAGAAACCTTGTTTACGGCCCTAACATCCACTTACTTTACCATATCAGCAAAGGCTGGATGGCTCACATGTCTATTACCAGTTAGAAACCCTTCCATAGACACGACCAGAACAGGTGATCCAAACTGGCCAAGGAGAGTATTCCATGCCAATTACATGATGCTTAGTATAAAGGATGGTCGGTGGGGAAGGAGCACATGGTTTCAGGGCATGTGTTTTTGGGGGCAATCTGGTTCTGGGACAGCTCTGAGCTATAAGGCCTTGGGAGTGTGCGGTTCAGTAAGAAATTATACTCTGTATGACTGGTTTTGTATATATTTTATTATAAAGTCCTATCATCATTATCTCTCTTACTGTCCCAGTAAACTATCATTCCAACCCATGAGATTTGTTTTTCTTTGTTGGTTTTCCTTTTCTATCTTTTCAAGTCCAGTATTTTAGAGAGAGCAGCTGCATAGTGCTCAGCCTTAAGCTGGGGTGAAATCACAACACTAAAAAAGGGGTATTTTTAAAATGGTTGACTAGACTGACTTCTCTTTCTCTAAACCAGTGGTATAGTGCAACTATATCACATTAAAAAAAAAAAAGATAAAAATATCCACCTTGAACTGTACAATGTATTCCATAGTTAACACTAAATTTGGCATATACCTATCCATGAACTGGGAAGTACAATACAAGAAGTTCACCAATATCTTCCGTGAAACGACAGACTTTCTATTTGTTCATCACTCCAGTTTAGATGTAAGTCATGCTCAGTTGCACACCAGTTGAACTATCTTTAAAATTTGCAATTGTGATTGCAAGCAGAAGAAACAACTATGGAAAAGTTTCACACAGTTGAGGATTTTGAACTGAAAATATTCAATTATTTGACAGACTTTCAAGCAGTGTTACAGAAAAATGAGGAAAGCTGATTGAGAATTGTCATTACTGTGGAATAAAAAGACAAATATTAATCATTTTTTGAAAAATACATTGTCTAATGTAATCTGTTTTAATATTATTCAGTGATTGAAAAAAATGGCTTTGTAGATATTTTGATATGTGTAGCCAGTGTGACTTAGTAACAGATGACATTTCAATTAAAAAAACTAATACTATAAAGTACACTTCCAGTGTTTCATGGAACTAGTGTGATAGATTTCAAAAAGCATTAGTTTATGTGAAATTATCAAATTATTTCCCAGTAGGAAAAAAAATCCTTACTGTCCTCCAAAAGAATCTTCTTAGCTCCCATATTGTTCAACACTTTCCACCTGATAGAGCAATGTCTCCTCTTCATAACACTGTCTTTCAGAACTGAGCTAATTGATGTAAAAGAGAAACAAGATAATTGTTTTTTATCTGTGAGTATGCAGCCTAATGCAAGAGCACCAGTCCTCAGCTCCAACTGCTACTCATTGCACCCACAGCATGAAAATCTTAGCTGCATAACTAAGCATCTTTTCTTAAGGCTTCTTCATCTTCCTCCACCCACCCTTCCTCCTTGCCCTATGTTCTCACTAGTCTGTCTTTGGATAGCCATACTAAGAAGCATACACTAATGCAGAAGTTTTGGCAAAACAGTTTGAGAAACCTTCTGTCATTACAATTTAATATCTTAAAGAATATATCACTGGTCTAATTCTTCAGAAAGAAACAAGCGCCTCAGCCTCCCAACTAACCTTCTGTAAACATTCTCTCACTCAAAAGAGATGTTTTAGCTTAGAAGTTTAGAAGCATATTGCCTGAGTTTCTTTCTCTCTCCCAGAGCCCTTCGGTATATGTTGGGCTTTTGAAACTTAGGGTGACTGAGGAGCAATTTAGTTGCTTACAGTCTTTTGAGAGTCTGGGACTACAGCCTAGCCATGCAGTATAAACCACTTTGGTTCATTTTAACTTGTTGTACAGTGGCTACCCTTTCTTCACAGAGAGGGGCTTGCCTATAAAGGGCATCTACCAGTTTACAAGGCTGAATGATAAAGGTATAAAATGGACTCTGGCATTTTTTCTGTCTGGCCCAGTATGCATTGCCAGTTTGTCCATAAAGTGAAGATGTATTTGAGCACAAGTAAGCACACATAAGTATTATCTTTCTCATAACAAGTAAATGTAGTGGGCAAGATTTGAACACTTTACCTTAACTACTTTCAAATACTAAAATAGATATAACATATGTATTATTGACTGAAACTATACCATTTCCTTAGAAGAAAAAAGTGATACAAAAATCCACCTATCACGTAACAAAATTTACATTATATACCAAAGAGAAAAATAGATATTTCAGATAATATGCATAAATAAATTGGTTTAAATCAGTTTCATAATACATAAGAGAAGTCTAAAAATAGTATTTTAAAAAATCCTGTAACTTAAAAATAAAAATAAATTAATATATTTTTCAGGGTTATTGATTTGTTGTAAGAATATGACCCAGAATCAATGTTCATTTCTTTATGTTTACTTCCAGCATACAATACTTAAGGTACAAATGAATCCTTAGGATATTATCTATTACTAACAAATGCAACCACAAATATTTTTCAACACCACTTCCATCAGATACAGAAAGGAGAAAAAAGACAGCCAGAGAAACCACAACTGTGTGTTCAGACTACGTGTGGTTTCAGTTTAAACCACACATACCTGGAATGTAGGTACATTAAATGTAACTAAGATCAAATCTATTGTTATGTAGTAAAGTACTACCTAGATAGAAAAGATGGCCAAAACACATATTGCAGTCAGAATAGCAACAGATATTCTTCATAAAAATGTTTACATTCTGCAGAAATCACCATCTTTCAATGATAGAAGGAAGCAGCTCTAAAAGGCAAAATGGGAAAAATAACACCTAGAAGACTCAGTAAATCCACGTGACAAAAAGAGGGTGGAAAACCTTTCTCATGTTATTGAAAGATGTGATTTAATAACATAAAAACTAAGGAATAATTTAAAATCTATAATCTTAATTTTTTCCTTTTAAAACAATAAAAATTATATTCTTTTCCTAAAGGTGTCTCCTGTCTATCTCGTTTGTTTTAGATTTTTTTCCTATACATCTTGAAATTAACATTTCTGTATTTGCAATTTTTCATTAATAAATTCCATCTTAGTGTTCAGTGATATCATATTCTATGTTTTAATGTTCTTCACATAATCTAACTACTCAACAAACTAAGAAAAATATAATGGTTCAGAAGTATTTTTCTGTATTCCTTTAGAAATAATTCCATAGGATAAACCTTTGTAAGAGATACTTTGTGAAACACAATTAACTTGTATTCTAACACACTAAAACTGATAATGCCACCTATCAAAAACAGAAAAAAAAAGTGCTGTGTAGTTCATAATCAACCACAACACTGACTCCTTCATAGGGGGAATTTGCTGTGATTCTGATCTATGCTTCATTTATTGCTGTTACTGTTGTCAGTAAAATCATTTACCAGTAGATTCTGCAGCAGCTAATTGGAAGAACAAAAGAAATATAAAATTTACTTTAGTGATTAGAATTGCAGAAAAAACATAGGCAAATGACAATACAAAATAACCCCAAACAAAAACCCAAACCAACAACCAACCAAAAAAATATACTCCCTCCCCCCAAAAAAACTCCACAAAAAAAAGAAAAAAAAAACCACCAAACTGTAATTTAGGTCTTTTTTGAGAAAGAACTTTGTACTTAAATAGAATTTCACTGATTTTATGACTCCATATAGGTAATAGAAAAATAGATATTATTAGATTCTGTTACAGGCAATGATCATCTTGTCTATCCTCCAACAAAACAGACTACAGAATCCCTTAGATTTATAAATATTCTCCAGAGATGGAGAATCCATTAGCTAAATGATTACTATAGGCAATTACTTTCCCTCTTTGCTAGTTCTCCGTTAATAGATTTCTATTCCCAGGAAATTATTTATCGATTATGCCAGGGTCACCCCCACAGTCTTGTCTTTTATTAGACAAATAGTTTGAGCTATATATTTCAGTGAGAGCCATGTTTTCCCATCCCTTCATCATTCTCAAGGTTCTTCTCTGCTTCCCCTCCAATTTCTCAATATCCTTTCTGCAGTACAGATGCCGTACCCTGTCTCCATGTTCCAGCAGCAATCACTGCACTCTCAATAGGAAATACACACACATGACATTTCCTCACTATACCTCTTCCTTTGAACCCATAAGGGTTTGGGTTTTTTTTGCCTCAAGAGTATTAAGTGTTTTAAATACAGTTTTCCAGTCCACTGGCAAAAAATGGAAAACTATGCAGAGCCAATTCCTCTGGGACTCCGTGAGAAACACATCCCAATTTACATCTTGCAGAAGAGTAAACCAGATGAACCAAGTATCCCTTTTTACAGATACCTTGCAAATAACTGGAAGCTTTTTTTTTTTCAGTGTAACCACTCTATTTCCTTGTGCTCCTGCTAGTCAGTATTTGTTTCATTATTCTATTTTGTTAATTAATGAAACCCCATCTTGGCTCAGACTCAATGTCATGTCACTGCAGTTGACAATTAGCATGGTGATTTTTTCTTTCATTTTTGCATACTGTAACAATGTTGTCTTTCATAAACTTCTGTGGAACTTTTGGAAATCTTTTGAAAGCCAGTGACAATATTCCAAAGAGCTCCTTTCTAGGGGTATAAAACATTCAATGGTTGCATCTTATATTTTTTTTTCTTTCATAAATTTAGATTTGAAGATTCATAGAATCATAGAATAATTGAATCATAGAATGATTAGGGCTGGAAGGGACTGCCGGAGCCCGCGGTTACGGCGCGGGTCCAGGGTGAAAGTACACATCAACATGGTGCAGATTCAAATTCGTTTATTTCCGCTCCCACAAATCTTTATATACCCTTTGGTCCCAGTGTTCGGGAACATCCGGCAAGAGTGAACTTATCCTTGGTTATAGTTTTCCGATTACACAACAAATACTCGGTCCTGATTGGTTAACGCATAAAGCCCGCGAATCTCAATCTTCTCAGTCACTCCCCTTGTAGACTCTTTCTTTGTTCCTAGGGAGTCTTCCATCTCTGAGGCAAGAACAGGATTCCTTGCACGTGTCCAGGGCCCCAACAAGGGACCTTAAAGATCATCAAGGTCCAACCCCCCTACCATGGGCAGTGACACCTCTCACTAGACCAGGTTGCCCAAAGCCCCACCTCCAGGGAGAGGGCAGCCACAGCTTCTCTGGGCAATCTCTTCCAGTGTCTCACCATTGAAATTACTCTTAATATTGTAACAACTCACTTCTAAGAGGGCAAAAACAATATCACCTGCTGGGTGGGTGAGTAGAGATCATTCAGAGTGAATCAGACAAACAGGATTAGGTTTCAGTCTGCAAAAATTAAAGACTTAAAATGTAGATAATAGTTTAAACCAGACTCAACTCCTTCAAGTTTTCCTGCTTTTGCATCAGGCTGCTGAAGTGGGAGTGGTAGAAAGGAGTGGGTAGAAAATAAGTGAGTTTGAAATTTTTAATGAATGTTTGACTTTTACTAATAGCAATGCATTCCCATCATCATTAAATATGTTAAATGAGACAGCCATCAGTGGTACTAAGAGGTTTAAATTCCCATCTTTCCTATATCCATCATTTTAAACTCCCTTTTATTATCAAGATGTCCTACACACACTTCATTTAAAACATCTTAAAATTATATCCACTCTCAAGCCTGCTGTCCCATTGCACAAAGATTCAGAACTTGGCCTTGGTGTAAGTTCTGATTTCAGAGCTCACTTTAATTTCCAGCAATCATATGTTCCAAGGAAGCTCTGAAAGGTTCACATCAGAATCCCAGATTAAGATTCACATCAGAATCCCAGATTCTGTCACTATCACAGACTTTGTCCATCCTACTCAATGTTTCATAGAAAACCTTGAAGAATTTTTTGTCCAGAAACAGAGTGAGAGGAGTAAATGCAGCAGCTTGTGTACTTTCTTGAGAAGGCCAGTATTCCACTTCAGCCTGAAATGATCTGCCTAATAGCAAAGAGGTTTTGCTAGGATAGGGTTGGGGACACAGCCAGGATACGTGGTCCAAAGCAACCAAAAGGACATACCATGCCACATGAATTTTCTCAGCAGATGAAACGGGCTGACTCTGGGGCAGGGTGAGTGTCCAGTGGTCATGTCAGCAAACTGCATTGTGCATCTCTTGTTTTGTATATTCTAAGTACTGTTGTTTTTATTTTCCTCTCTTTGCTGTAGTAGTAAACTGTACTTATCCCAGCCTGTGAGTTTTATCTTTTTTATTTAAATTCTGCTCCCCATGCCACTGAGGGAGGGAAGGAATCAGCTAGTGGTACGCTGGGGTAAAACCACAGTACCATGCCAGCATTGGTTGAAATACCCTACAAAAAGTGGTACTTGTTAAACAGCTCCAAATTTGTTTACTTAAGTTTCTAGTCTGAAAGGTTTTGTGAGTTCCCTTAGAAGAAACTATAACAAAAGGAATTTAATATTAGCAGTTAAAGAGATTTTTTAATTCATCATTCTAACCTACTCAGCCAGCAATACAATCTTTTTGTGTTCAGACATTTTTGGACTTTGTGAAAACATAGCCTTTTCTGAATCTAATTATATCTACAAAGCTTGTAACTAAACCTAAGACTTTGGTGCATTTTTCATTAGTATGGATATCAAAAATCCTCTTATACTTTCAAAAATTAATTTTTAAGACTTCTAAAAAGCAGTCCTTTTCTATATATATGCTTTTACTGTGATCTAAACAAAATCTTAAGGATTTTTATGGCATTTCTACTTATTTTATAATTCCTACTTAATTTCCCACTTAACTCTATTTGGCTTCTGTAGAAGAATTTGTTTCTGCCAGGAACATTTTCTATCTGTTCATAATAATGACATCTACATATCAAATTATTTCTTGTAACATGTTATGTATATTGAAGGTGAAAGCTGAACTAAAGCCAGTTGTTGGCAATGGTTGCTATCCACATTGTATCATAAAAGCCTGATGCAGGATAGCTGCTTGTTTTTGGTTTTGGTTTTTTTTTATTAAATGATTGAGGGCTTTAATGTTTCACTCCACTTCCAAAATCAAAAAATATGGGATATTTAGTGAGAGAACATGGCAGGTAGAGGAGTCAGGTGTCAGGGAGTGGAGCTGAGCCTGAAAAAGGGGGCAGGGGGAACAGAATGGTGTTATTTTAATTACTATGTTTGTTTCTCACTGCCCAGATCTATCTCAGTTACTAGTAAATAAGGCTAATCTTCCTCAACTCCAGCCTGTTTTGCCCATGATGGTAACTGGTGAGTGATCTCCCTTTCTCAGCCCATGAGTTTTTCATCTTGTTTTCTGCCACCTGTCCTTTTGAGGGGAGTGAGAGAGCAGCTAGGTGGGCATCTGGCTCTTAGAGAAGGTTAACCTACCGCTTATGCCCAGTTCAGACTGTATATTATTTAATGAAGCCAAAAGATGTACATCAGTTGTAAGGATGAAGAAAATGATTAATAGTTACCTATAAATTCAATGAGGTAAGATTTAGTGGTGAAAAATTACTATGCAAAGAGACAGTTTCAGATTGTGATTTTGGGCAAATACAGAAGGAGGACTATTAAAATTGTGCAAACAGCTATCATTCAAGAATGTTTTTTAAGATAGCTCATAATTATCTTGCTATCTCTCACTATATATATACACGTATGTACATACATGTGCATATATAACTTTTTAACGTATCTGTTTATAATGCTGTTATTCTTAAATATTTATGCATTATTTACATCCTTAATTTCCTACTTTGCCAGAAAAAAGTACTTATTAGAGTACTTTTGCGGTAAACTGTCCACTTCTGTAATGGAACACGTTACAGAAGCTCCTTTGACAGCTTATTAAAGGAGAACTGTAGCTGTTTACAGCATTTCAGGTATTTAGACTGTAAAAGCATGTCCTGAAGACAACTAGTGAGATAGTCAAATGTAATTTAACATGTCTTTGGTCTCAACAATAGCTTCACCACTTTAGCAGTATATCTGTATACTGAAGTATATACTGAATGTGTATCCCTTTGTTACCAATAAGCTAAGTATTACTCTGACCCACCAAAAGATTCTTGTAGCAAAAATACATTAGGAATGCAGGCTCAGAACTTCAGGAGTTATTACCTCTAATGTCATCCTTTGGCAAAGGGAGCCTTTCTTTGTGACTAATTTTAACACTTTGACCATTCAGTTCTGCGGTGACTGTCACTCCAGGCTGTTCTTCTCAGCTTCACTGGCTATCTTGTACCTAGTCATCATTAGCTCTTTCACTACACTGTATTTTAGCTTTGAGGTATCTGTTGCTTTGGGGGTTTTTCTCTCATGTTCTGAATCTATTTTGTTGAAAGAGACTAGAATTATTTTTTTTTTAAGAGCAGAGGGGATGATTTACCTCATTCCCACCAATATGTCAGCATTACAACAGGATAGACAGTGCTTTCCTTTAGTCGTAGAATCAGTAAAAAGAAAAAAAAAGAAAGTTGATGTCAGCATGAGTCACCATTTCTCAAAATCAGGATCTAGTATGTTTTTACAACAGATTCAGCTTTTTGCAGCAGCAGCAGCCCATGTGAGGTCAGTTTAAATGAATGCACTTTAAGAGTATGCATAGATTCAGCCTGTTATCTGGCATAAAAATGCTTTTGAATCTATGGAAATAACCTTTCCAGGTATGTCAGGTGAAACCTTTTACTTCCTCTCAGGGTTCACACACAAGTCTCAAATCTTTAGTAATCAATGCAATAGTATGTGCAAAACAGCTTCCACGGGAGGCTTCTGAGATATGCCCTCCAGCTTCCTCTAAATGTAAATCTTGATGTGAGATGGTGGCTAGTGTGTTCCTTGTAGGAAAATAACAGACAAGTCAAACAAGCAAGAAGGGTAGTACATAAGAAAACGGCAAGGAAGAATGGCAAAGTACTGGTCTGAGATGTATGCCGTTGTGTAGGTGTATGAGAAGAATAGATAAGGAGGGGGGAAGAATTGTAAAGTGATCAATTTGTTAGTCATGTTCCCAGAATAACCTGATGAAATTGAATATTTCTCTTTTTAGGGTCATGCTAAGGTATCCTACATTACAGTGGTAAGGTGGTATAGTTTTCACTCTTTAGTACTGTAGGTTTTATTCTAATAACAAATTACTGCATTTACTAATAAATTGAAGTAACAATAATATACAGAATATACGTTCCTATGAAAAGATTTCTTGAAATATGAAATTGTTTTACTATCGATTACAAATAAAAAGAAAATAAGTAGACTTCTAAATTAATTTATTCTATTTTTAAACATATATCCTTCTTAGATTGCACATTTTTATTTCCTGAACCTCAGTTTGTTAAAGATTAGCTATCCCTTCCATAAGAAACATCTTCTCACATAAATATGACTGGAGAAAAAACAGAAGAACCTAATTGGACAAAGGTTACAAGACTCTTTGGTTTTGGTAGATGAAAGCTTGATAACTCTAATTTAATCTCCTCTTATCTGAATAACAATAATATGTTAAATGATTTCATATGGCATATCTTCTTAAACCTGTGGAACAGTGCAACAGATTTATTTTATGAGCAAAAAAAAAAGTTAAAGGAGCTGTAAGAACTGGCTCCTGCAACTGTGAAGTGAGAAGGAACTTGAAGCTGAGGTGCAGTTCACGAACAATAGCTCCTTCCAAACTATCATTCAGTGTTTGTCATATATAATTCATCCCCCTAATAGAAAGCTTAATTTTCCCAATGAGACTTGACAGTTTTCTTGAACTAGTTTCACAGATGATATATCTGCCATGAGTATAGATTGATGTGTCTCAGGTGGCATTACAGATGCCATTTTCTGTTGATCTGAGAAGGAAAGATAGAAACAAGATCACAACTTTATGAAAAGCTCATAGATTTTTTCAGAAAATGAAAGAAATTTCAAACTGACCTTTGAGGGGAAAAGAGACACTTCAGAGCATCTAGCCCAGTAAACAAACAAACCGACACTTTCGCAGTGATGCGTACACTTTGTAGATTGAAAGGTTGCTTGATGTTTAAATTGATCATCCTGCAGCAAAATGTCAAGGTGTTGTTCATAAGCATGCAATTCATTCTGTCCTTATTAAGAACATTTAAGAATGTTAAGAACCAACTTCATAAAGGGTAGGTTCTTCATGTGCTTACATATCAGAAAACCGCTGAGCTGATGCACATACAAATATCTGATCTCTATTAAGTCATAGGTTGTGAGCTGCTCAAATAAGAAAAAAAGAGCAGAGACATGTTATCCTCACAGTGAATATTATGGAAAAAATTATTTGTTCTTTAGTGTTGAATATACTTCCTTGTAAATTATAACAGGTTTTTTTCTTTCTCCAACACAGAACAAGTGCAATCATGGATTACAATGTAAGAAATATAGGATTTAGATGAAGAAAAAACAGAAAATATAGTTCATAGATCAGTAACATAGTTTCAAGTATAGTTCTGTGCTCAATTTTTTTGCACACAAAATCTACCATTTGTAATGATGGGCACCTAAGCACTTTAGCCTGTGCTAAAACACTTATCTCAAAGATCTCATTTGAATGAAATCTTGTAAAATTTCTTTCCTTACAAACAGGGAAAATTATGGAAAATATATGATATGAGAGTTAATATAGACATTAATGGTTACAAACATCAGACTTTTATATGCAAACTTTAAATTAGAAACTCCAGTTCGATGCAGTTAGGCTCCTTCAGCTGAACTAGTTCTATTGTATTGCTGAAGTTAAATTTATTCAGGATATTTCAAGTCCAGATGATGAATGAATAGCAAATATAATGCTCTCTCTAAAAAAAGCAATGCTTGGCTTCCCCTGAAAAGCAAGCTCTTCTGGACAGTATCACTCATCAAAACCGGAAGGATAAAGTGAGAACAAGAATAGATTATGTAATGATCAGCTTGTCCGTGCATGGCCTGTAGCCTGAAAAGGGAGCTTACCTCAATGAATGCATTAGCTGCTAAGCCTTCACCACGATACAGTGTCTTATGTAAAAACTTGATTTGGCATTCTGCTATATTTCTTTTAATTTGGAGCAAAGCATTCAGCATGAAATCCCCTTTTTAATCAGATGCTGTCAAACAGGAGATGGTTTAGACAAGAACAATAAAAATTATTAAAAGCTCAGAAACTAGGACCTATAAAGGTTAATAGAATGAGACTGTTCGGTGTGGTAAAAAGATGGATGGAAGCAGAATCGTCTACAAATGTGTAAGGTGATGCAATAAAGTGAACTAGGATCAATCATCTCCCTAGTCAACATGGTAAGAAAAAATAGACTGAATCTATAGAAGGAACAATCAGGTTAAAAAAACCCAAACAAGTATTGATCAAGGATGGTAATTACAAAGCAGTTCAAGGAAAAAGTATGGTTTCACCATCCCCACAGATTTTGGGTCTAGGAAAGATGCTATTCTCGTGTTTGTTTAGATATCTAAACTAATCCTATCATGTTTTTAGGTAGTACAAGAGCACTTCTGCAATTCAAACCAATTCTGTGACTGCTGAATCGTAAACTACATTAATGCTGAAACCAATTCTTCTATGCTAATATCATCTCTGCGTTATGATAGTTGATAACTTCACAATTAAATGCTTGAAGGTACTCATTAATTTTATGAATATATCCACAAAAGAGAACCTTTTCTTGGGACAGATGCACCTTATTTGAATGTTATAGCTTAAAAAAAATATATGTGATTGGCAATTGCCAGGTTTTTATAGCTGACAGCAACACACTGAAATGTATACATTTATCTAGCCTTTCAAACATATTTGACCTCTTTACCTTAGCAGTCATGCATTTCTAAAGTGTGCTCAGAAAATATTAATTATCTTACCCACTGAGATTTATGTACTTTAGATAAAGCCTTTCATTTCCTGTGAGAAAACAGTAGCAAAATCAATAACTATTTCTAGTTCCTGTGCTTACCTGGAAAGAACCATTACTTAGTAAACAGAAAAGATAGTCCAGTGTTTTTTGTTTGTGATAAAATGGTAAGTCTGTGTCACATACCTTTCTGAGATAGTCACATCTGCAGGTGAAACTAATCTAAATTCACTTCTAGGGCCATAAAGTTTCTGGCAAAGCAAACTGAGCATTGGCAAATTGTTGTGACAGTCATATATGTGTACAAGATTGTGCTTCTCTTTCCATTTATCTAAATAATATTTTAAGTATGGTTTGTTGGGTTTTTTTTGTCTAGAAAGCTCTATGAACTTACATTCATACCCTTACATGTGGTCTTTTTGCTTTCTGGATGTCATTAAGAGTATTCTGATTTGCTATGCTTTCTCAAAATGCAAACTGAGTACTGCTTGAGAATTCAAAAATATATATAAGAATATTAAATTAAACTAAACTTTTTGAGTTAATTTCATAAAAAACATAAAGAACTTTAGTCTTTCATTTTGAATATTTTTTCTTTTCATGTTTCTATTAATGCCAAACATGATTCATTTAAAACATGGTTGTTTATAGTTATCCTTTTGAATGCTTTCACTTAAATGGTAATGATGATTAAATTTTCTAAATATAATCTCCATTTTTCTGTTCTAGAATTCTGTAAGGATTAAAGTTCACTCAAATTCCAAATGTTTTGGGTTTTTTTCCTTTGCTAAATATAACATCAGATCTAATATTGGATTCTTGGAGCTGTTGGAATCAGAGATGTGCAAGAAATTTAGTGGTACAGATAACAGACATGTCCATTTGAACTTATGACATATGAAATACAACTATATTATCTGAAAGGTTTAGCCACACAGTCATGATTTCACATTCCATCTGATTTTAATGTATTCTTTTAATTTTATGTGGAGGAGTTTGAATTATAAATCTTACCCAATCACTGGAACTTACTGGTTTGGCATGTATATATTCTGTATTGTCTGAGCCCATGTTCCAGATACATAAGTTAGCTTGTAACATCACTTGTCACCTTATTGTGTAATAAACTGAAGGATTATAGACTAACCACTATGATAAAGCCACTAACTGTTTTGTGTTTTATTTATATATATATGACCAATTTTTTGTGGCTTAGTAAAACAAGTGACAAATATATGTAAGGGTATACCAATCATAAAAAGGAAAGAACAAACATACATTAAAAGAGAGTCTTTAGAAGCCTTTGGGAAAATTACTAATGAGACTTGAAAGAGATGGTTTCATGTGTGAAATTAAAAGAATTAACGATGAATAGAACCCACAGCTTATGAGAATACATACTTCCTGACATGGTGCTCACTTGGTTTTGATTAAATGGAAAACACTCTTTGAAGTCTTAGTGTGAACCTCCAAAAATAAAATGATAAAATACTAAACTAGTAATTCTAAAACATCTGTAGGTGTCAGACATAAAGAAAAAAGACAATAAATGAAAACATGAAAGTTATGTCTTACTCTGTCTAGCATCACTGATACAGTGAAAGCTGACATATTTTTAAAACTATTTGTCAGGTATTAGACTTCTAAGAACACTGTCGTGAAAAATATATAGAAAGAAAAGAATCTCAAAATATTTATTGAATTCACTGTATGCAGCCCAATAAAGATTTTGCTACACTCACTTCCTGTGAACTTTTAGTTTTCACTATAATAAGTTAAGGTAGTAGTGTACCCCACACAGTCATTTGAACTTTTGAAGTCGTAACTGGATACATAAGGAATAGCCTTACCAATGATAGGGTTGGATTGAGACCTTATCTCGTATAATACTGCCTAGGAGAGCAAAATAGTGTTTTTAAGATAGTATTTCAGTTTAGAAATGTTATTAATTCAGGATTTGTGTAACTTACTGAAACCTTTGATTTTGAGATTAATCGGTCCCAGTAGTAAAAGCTGTCTGGACACATATGATTCCCAGAGATCTCTTGGAAAATATATGTGTAATATTTTACAGTATTTGTGAGAGAGGTTATAAATTAACAATATATTGAAGACTTTTCCTAGTCACTCTATCAACTATTTAGTGAAAACTTGAAAATAAACCCATTTGGTGGTGTCCCTGTGCACATAAACTCTAACCTTCCACCTGCCCACACCTATGTGCCTAGTAAAGCTGTCAGAAGAAGGCATCAGGCTGCTGAAAACAAAGGCACAAGTATAATTATAGATATCAGTCTACTCAAGCATGCAGGTGGATGAGTGCCTGTTACTTTGCAAGAAGATGAACAAACTGCAGACACTCAAATAAATATGCACATGTAGTGAATAACCAAATTCAAATACTGTGAATAACCAAATGAGGCATATCTATCATTCACAATGAATTCCCCTACAAATGTAATACAGTTCCTTCTTTGCTTGCTATTTATTTGTGAATTCAGCTGATAAACTCTCCATTTAAAAGTAATCTTTTTTAATAATGAACAACAGCATTCATGTTAGGAAGCAACATTGTGTTGGTGTCCAGGCTCAGCCTCCATATACTGTCCTTCAGAATGTGAACACCAGGGAGGGTAAATACCTGAACTGGCATCGTAGCTGTGTTTCAGTTTAGGGCTTAGAAAGAAATGAAACATCCTTTTCTGCTTTCATATGGAAATTCAATCAGTTTTCATCCTAAGGGATATGTAGCTCGTTACCCATGTTCCCTTTTCTTGCCTCTAACGGAAAACAGAGTTATTTGCTTTGCTTTATGAAAGAAGTTATGATTCACATGCACAGAGTGCTAACAATTTCTGTGGTATGGCACTGTTAGATAGAGGGATAAAAATATCAAGAACTCTATGAATTTTCTCTTCAAACCTGCCATTTCCATTTTATCCACACAACAGAAACTTTCCCTGAAAACTCTAAGTATTATGGATTCCACTGACAAAATTTTACTATTAGATTAACACTGAATCTAACATCATTTAGATTTAGTACAGCTGTATAAAGATTGCCTCCTAATACACTGAGCACCTCCTCAGCAATGTTGCCAAGTAACTGACTATTCCTGAACTACCCAAGACTTGTCAACATCTAACAAGAGAGAATCAAAATATTTAGGGATGGGGCAGAGAAAGAATATTTATCTCAGGAAAATAAAAGGATGCTCTAGTAGACCAGACCCAAGATCTCATAATGTTAAAAAATAAATGACAGATAATGAAAACTCAAAAGGAAAAATCATTAAAACATCTGAATGCTGCTGCTGATTAATTTATTACAATTATGATATCACATGGCCTGAAAGTTAGACATTACAGTGTACTCCTCAAAGATGTTTCATATTATATTCTTGCCATTATGTGCATGAGAGACATAAAGCTGCTTGAGAAAAAAAAAAGAAAGGCATAATGATTTAGTTTACTATGTTTAAAGTCTGATCCTCATCATTCCATGCATCTAGAACTATAAAGCCAAGTCTTCACACTACCAGGGTTTGGACACCTAACTTAACTAGTCTATCTCCGTTGGCTCCATTTATAACTGAAGGAGAGCAAGACCTTCCTTCAAAAAGCAACTTTGCATAAAAAAAAAAAATTAGATGGTCTAGATCTGGTTAAAAAAAACCCACTGTGGCCAAATGATGCAAAGTGCAGGCTGCTATACATTCTGCCTTTCAGCTGAGACGCATTCAAAGCAATGTAAAAATAAGATGGCTATTTGAGATGTTTAAGGTTTAACAGTATTAATACTGCCCAGAGTAAGCATCAGGCAGTATCATTTTGGAGGTAATGTATAATTCATGTTCTTCCTCCTTAATCTGTCTTGATTAGTTCCTCAAGTATCCAGCTGACAAAAGAAAGGAACTTATTCACTCTTCCCTCCAAGGTTAGAGAAACCAGTGAAAGTCATGTATCTTTAGTGCTGACCTGGAGCTAGGGACTGTGTGGTCACCTTCTCCCTTCAGTGCAGAGCAGGAGGCTACAGACTGCTGTACTTCACCATCTTAAAATTGGAAATTGCAGAATTACAGAATCACAAAATCACAGAATATTAGGAGTTGGAAGGGACCTCAAAAGATCATCTAATCCAACCCTCCTGCCAGAACAGGATCACCTAGAGCAGGTTGCACAGGAATGTGTCCAGGTTGCTCTTGAATATCCCCAGAGAAGGAGACTCCACAACCTCTCTGGGACCCCTGTTCCAGTGCTCCGTTACCCTCACCGTGAAAAAGTTTCTACTTACATTCACATGGAACTTCCTATGTTCCAGCTTGGACCCATTTCCCCTTGTCCTATCACTGGCCATCACTGAGAAGAGCCTGGATCCATCCTCCTGACACTCACCCTTGACATATTTATAAACACTAATGAGGTCAAAATAGTAATAGTAATGTGTCCTCTCCTTGGGAGCCTGTGAGATCCCCTCACAGAATCATAGAATCATAGACTTTTTTTAAGGCTGGAAATGACCCCTAAGATCATCCAGTCCAACCATTAACCTACCGCCACCAAGTCTACCCTTAGACCATGTCCTCAAAAGGAGATGGAGACCCTATGTGGTCAGGCACAGCTGCACTGAGAAGTGAAAGGGGGACTGTTCATATGTGATTGTGTTGGACCACCTGGGAACACAGAGCTCTTTTCTTGACGTTGATGGAGGACTGAGATAATTTCCCATGTTTACCCTCCTGTAAAGTTTCCCTGGAGCTGTAGGTCACCTAAAATAGCTGCCTACAGATACTTTTCTACCTGCTTACAGATCCTTTCAGCAAATCACTGGAGAAATTCTGTTCGATACAATGCATTAAGAGGAGGGTGGAAGACTGGGAGCACATTTTTATACACTTACAAGGGAACAGCATGAACCTTTTACTCACACACTTCATTGTGGGAAACCTTCTACAGTGGAAACACAAAATTTTCTACCATAGGTCCCTCTGGACAGGAAAAAGTCTAGTACTGTGAAGTTTCTTCCACATTGACAGAGAAGAGAGTGGACTGCGGGCAAGGGAGGCAAATACTGACTAGTTACAAGATGTCAACTCACCTGCTCAAGTGTACATAAATCACTGTAAAAAAACCCAAACAACTGTACTAGTCTGTTTGTCACTGTGGAAAAAAAAACCAAAACAAAACAAAACAAAAAAAACACTAAATGTTTTACCCCGCTGGAATGATTTATACTGCCAAGAGAAAAATGAGTTTATTTCTATCTGTGAAGTAGAACCCATTGATGGGAAATGTCTCAAGTACCATATCAATAAGGAAAATTAATGTCTCATTAGGTTTAGCAAACTCAAAAGGAAAATAGTAATTATACCAATTTTGTGAACTTCTTTTAACAGTAATAATAGTAAATGTCAGGTAGAAGAAAAAAAAACCTCTGAGAGATAGCACAACATGACAGAGTGAGATCTACAAAGGAAAAAGGATAGCGTAACTGCAGTGAAGCAATTAATATGTCTGGCAAGTAGTCAGCCTAAAGTCGTTATTTTAAATATTACTTTGAATCTAAATAGTGGTAGTTGTTAGAAATGCTTAAGGACTCTAAAGTTGACAGCAGGTCACATATACAACATATGACTGATGTCAAAGGAGTGTGTATATACATGTCAGAGTATATACCTAAAATATACCTTGATAAATTTATCAGTTTTCAAAGCTTGAAAATCAATGACAAGAACTCCCGAGTTCTACAGGGAAATTAAAAATACAACGTGCTACACACTTGAGAGGAAAACAAAAGATTCTGAGCAGGCTTTTCTAATATGAATGCAGATTTTTCATGTTAATCAATATACAGCCTGGAACATTTGAATTTTGAGACCAATTTTCTTGCTCTGACAGATCACTGAAGGACAAAAGACTAAATCTAGTTGAATTCCTGTAGCAGGTTGACCTTGACGTGACTTCAAATGGCCACCAAGCATCTCTATCATTCCCCTTCTGCAGCTGGATGGGGTAGAGAAAACAAAACAAAAGGCTCAGGGTTCAAGATGTGGCCAGGGAGAGATCACTCACAAATAACCACCAAGGGCAAAGCAGGCTCAACTCAGGGAAATTAATTTATCACCCATCAGAGTAGGGTAATGAGAAATGAAAACAAATCTTATGAACACCTTCTCCCCACTGCAAATTCTCTCATGCCTCTGCCTCCAGCAGCACAGGAACGGGGGTTGTAATCAGTTCAGCATATGATGTCTTGGCCACTCCTTCCTCATCAGGCAGAGGACATCTCATAATTTTCTCCCACTCCAGCATAGTGGCTCCCCTTATGGGAGAGAGTGCTCCACAAATTTCTCCAATATGAGTCCTTCTCATTGTCTGCAGTTCTTCATGAACTGTTACAGCATGGGTCCATTCCATGGGGTGCAGATGTCAGGAACAGACTGCTCCAGTATGGGTCCTCATGGATTCATAAGTCTTGCGTGCAAACCTGCTCCATCATGGGCTCCTCTCTTCATGGACCCATAGATCCTGCCAGGATCCTCCTCCAGTATGGGCTTCCCATGTGGTCACAGCCTTTTCCAGACACATCCACCTGCTCCAGCCTGGGGATCTCTATAGTCTGAAAATGTAATCTCTGCTCCATCATTAAACTCCATGGACTGCAGGGAGACAGGGTGCCTCACCATGGTCCCCTCCACAGGTTACAGGGGAAACTCTGCTCCAGTGCCTGCAACACCTCTCACTCCTCTTTCTTCACTGACATTGGTGTCCTAGAGCTGTTCCTCTCAAATTCTTACTCCTCTCTTCTTGGTGTTGTTGTACAGCTGTTTTTTCCCCTTCTTAACTATGTTATCCCAAAGGCTTTGACACTATTTCTTATGGGCTTGATCTAGGCCAGCAGTGGTTTCATCTTGGAGCTGGCTGTCATTGGCTCTGTTGCACATGTGGGAAGCTTCTAGCAGATTCTTACAGAAGTCATCCCAGTACCATCCCTCCCCCTCTCACTACTAAAACCTTGACATGCAAATCCAGTACAATCCACAAGCAGTGGCTGTGTCATTACTACCTAGGCTGTGGCCCCTTGAGGGGAGTGTAGAGGTGTTTCCATTAAACTGAACAGAGCAGGCAGGTTCCTGTTAGTTGATCCATGCACAGATCTGTTAAGAGACCACCTGACTGCTCCGAAACACTGAGAGCCAAAGTCCAAAGAACAGGTGCACAAGCTGACGATGCAAAGCAAAAGGTAGAAACAAAAAGCAGAAGACCCTGCAGTCACTGTGATACACACTTTATTTTCTGTCATGAGCTGGGTGAGTTCTTCAACTATTTTGAAATTGCAGTTTGGTTTATCTCATTGTTTAGAGTCCTAATTTTAAAGATATAACTATTTCTTTGGGTCAGAATATAATCAAAACAATAGCATATTATTTATGGATTATACTACTTTGCTTAAATGACAGTAATAAACTGTATTCTCTGTTTTTCTTACCAACCCTTTCTTTAAGAACTAAAAGTTGCAAATTCAGTCACCTACTTGGTTACTGTGGGTAGAATACTGTAAATAAGTGTGTTAAAACAAATGTTGGAGAAATACTGTGATAAACAAGATTGTTGCAGAGGCAGAATTTCTCAGGAAAGCAGTTAAAATAGAGAGAAATCTGTGTCATTAAAATATCCAAATAAAAAAAAAAAGACACAGATAGTTGTACTGATTTTAATAACACTGTTCTTTAGAAACAAACAAAAAAAACCAATAAAAACAGTGCTTAGCAGAAACAAGGTGGGAATTAAACTCTGAAGAGGTATCAATCATGTTTCAGGAATCCTTTGTCCTGCAACCAGAAACCTGGTCAACAGAGCTGTGAACAAGAAGCTACCCATCTTGTAACAGAGCAAATTACATTTGGCTTTATTTAATACAGCACTAAATCAAAATATTCTGGATAATTGGAATAGTCTGGGATGTAATGTCAGTGTAGTTACACTAAAATGTAACTGAGCTAGATGTACAAACAGAATGAAAAGAAAGCCCTCACTCCAAAGAACATAAATCTACATTAAGAAATAAAAATAGCAAACAAGATGATGGAACACAAAGGAACAGATTCAACGAGGCAAAAAAAGAGACTGCTTAGTGATTTAACATGTACAAAACAGAACCCACTCAACAGGGATGAGCAGTAAATTCCTGATACTGATCTATGAACCATGTGTAAAAACTGTTCCCCCCCAAAAAACCCTCTCCAAGAACAGCACACAGCAAACTGCCAGGTCACCAGCAATGACTGGGAAGAATAAGGAGATGGAAGGAACAGGTTACCACACCTCACAGACACCTGAGGTACACAAGCATTTTCCATAACTGGGCAAGAAGTCTCTCTGTTGTCATGCCAACCAAGTATCTAAGCAGAATCAACAATAGTGAAGCAAAGAGAAAGATATTATGTAGGCTAGAGGGAATAATGAAGGTATGTAATGAACACTGTCTTTTACTTTTTACAGTAAATGTAAATTCTTACTCTCAGTGTCATCTTATCAGCATTTGGAGGTGCAAGGTGGGAGGCTGCAAAGAAGCACAAGCAAGTGGACAGGAGTTTATATGGACTGCAGTACTAAGCCTGTGATTTTATGGAAGGTTTGCTGGAGACAGGAGAACCAAGGGCTCTGTAATTCTTCTGTTAGCACACTACCCCATCTGCTAGGGAAGATGCACTGCTGTACAAATCCCTCTTTTTCCTCATCCCATCTTCACCATGACTATACAACTGTGTGGCTTCTTTGATTTCAGATACTTTTCACAAAGCCTGACTTACCTAGAAAATGGTAGATACTGCTATTTTGCACTGCAGTAATTTTAGAACTGGAAAATAGCCAAAACAACAACAACAACAACAACAAAAAAGACATAAACCCCATTTTTGGGGAAGCTTAGACAAATAAAAGGTAAATATGATTAAAAAGATAAAGTTGCTGTTTACTTTTTCTGTGACAAAATATCTGTATATATTTATTCAATCTGGAGTTTTTTAAGAGTTAAAAGACACCTATGTATAGCTTCTCAATCATTCGCTCTCTCCAGCACAGGGAGCAGAAATATGAAAATGTACCTTCAAGGTAGGAGCCAAGCAGGCATTGAAAGATGAGCTGTAACATTTTCACCCCCCTGAAATTCTTATCCTAGCTTCTCTTAAAAGACAAAGAAAACCAAACCCACCAAAGACTTTGAAGCAATTCTTTTTTAAACTCCAAGGCAGGTGATCAGGGAGATCCACCACCAGGCTAGAAACACAGTTGAAAGGTCTTTTACAATGATGAAGAACAGCTGCAATTTTATAGGGATGCCTCCCAACTTATGTGGGAATGCTTCCAGATGCATCAAGAATTGTTGTCAATCTTCATTCAGTTGGTCAAGTGACTGCTGAATAAAGGATTTACCTGTATAAATTAAATGTGAGCAATAACCCCTTCTATTTGCAAAGAAATTCTGGAACAGAAAAGTAAATGGGCATAACAGACCAAAATATTAGTGTGGATGGTTTAGAACAGTCAGACTATGAAGCTGGAAAGAGATCAGTGGAATAAACTGAAGTTAGCAGCTGTTCATCAGTCAGACTCCTGCATGAGTCTCAAAGGGAAGATAGACAGAATCAGAAAGGTTCCTCCTGTGCCATAGACAGGTGCTGGGCTATGATAAGCAGCTGTTTATATCACAGAACTATACATAAAGCAAAGAATATTTTTTCATTTGCCTGTTCCACCTTTCTATTTATTTATTTATAGATTTATAGATTGGCATTTCTAGAAAAGAATTAAATCTTTTGGGTTTGTTTTCATACGCAGGTACACCTACAAGTCCCCAAATACCCTTTTTTTCATCATAAAATCATGTTTATATAAGTTTTATGGTGAGACCTATTCACTAGTTGCTTGTTAAATTTTCACAGGGACAGAGTAATCTGTTTGAGCTGCTATATTTAGGAATGTCGCGGTGAGCCAGAATCAGAGACATTTACTCATAGAGTTATCGTGTCTGTTCCGATTTATTGCTAGTTAGCAGTTCATTTATATAGGTTTGTTCTTAAGCGTAATCATACAGGATTGGATAACATCTTGGTTTTGTAAGTAGTGATNTTAGGAAGAGGTTTATGTATGTTGATTCATAAAACATATGCACTTTGAAGAATTGCTTCAGCTTCACCACCCTTCTGAAAAGTAGATAAGGGACCTCATCAGAGACTTCCCTGTTTCCTGTTCACTTACGGTGAACTGCTTAGGAGCCTCTGTTTGCAGAGTAAAAAGTTATAGGAAAAAATTATTCATGGGTTGCCTCTAAATCTGAAACCCCAGATCTCCCTCTATATAGGATCCAAAAGTGGAACTACTTCTATGGAATGTATCAGGATTTTTTTATGAGGAGATGAGCTTTGAAAGCATAGGAGTCATGAGGATCCCAGTTTGATGCTAGGACACATGGTTTCCAGGATTCTTGTCATGAACCTGGCACTCATAGGGGTTACTTTGTACTGCCTTGCTTGAGGGAGTTGATACTGCTTAGGGAAGTAAGAAAGTGAATTTTTTTATCCCACACATAAACGCTTAACTTCTATTGAGACTCTTCTTTTTTTTTTTTAATCCCGTCTTCTTAAGCCATTTCTTCATTACAGACTTTTGTACAACTTATTTTGCTGTGATTTTATTCACAGTTTCTAGTAAATTGGGTAAATTTTCTTTTAAGAATATTTTCTTTTGGGGAGGTGCCCTACAAATAGGGCTCCTCTGATGTCCAATCATGTATGCATAGTGTTCGCTTCTATCGTAAAAGACACGAGATCTATAATTTCAGCTTTGATGCATGACAATAAAAGTGCTAAGATTTAAAAGCCTTGAGGTGATGTTGAGTTCATTATAGGAAGCTGGCAGCACTTCTTCCACCAGATAAAAGAAATTTAATTACTGGCATCTACAGGAGACAGTTGTGTCGACTTAGAATACCATGATTTCTTTTATAACCTAGCTTTTTATAATTTCTGTACTGTGCATTTTCCCTGAATGGATCTGGTATTTCAGTCAAGCTTTTCAGCAAGAAATCATCATAACAAGAATATATTTCCTTTATTTTCTTATCACAAGAATAAATATTAATCTCATACTTGAAAGGTTTCTGGAGCCTGATGGCAAAATTTCAAAGGTCTTCTTATTTTTTCTCAGATTTTTCAGCCAAATTCCCTTTGCTTTCTCTCTTTTCTGACTCTTTGGCTGATGTTGAAGAGAGCCACCATTGCTCAAAATTAAATAACTTTTTCAGCAGACTTCTCTTTATTCTAAGAAGAAAATTATAGCCTTGTCTACTTCTCTCAAGGAAAGATAGAAGCATATACATGTGTATACACTATATCAATGCAATGTTGGGATGTACTTGTCATAGGTACTTTTAACTGCCCAGTCCTTTCTCTCAGCAGTAAACCAAACCATTGAAAGCCCAGCCAAAGAAAATCTCCATGTGCTGCTACTGAGAGAGGAAGTGTAAAATAATTTTCTCTCAAGACAGAGGGTAGGGGAAAAAAAATAGAACTTAAGCACTCATTTGGGGATGTATTTATTTGCTTTCTGTAGCATCTTCAGGGATCTCAAAGCTTTCTTTGACATCCATTCAGCACAAGCTGTGCATGTTTTGAATAAAAATGGATGTAAGTAGTTCCTTATTTTTAAATATGCAGTTTTTCTGAAATGGGCTTTTGGTGAGGGTAATGTGAATATTGATCAGACTGAAGTTATCTTTAATTCCTAGATTAAATTTATATCTTTATCTTTCACAATATATGTGGAATTAAAAAAAAAAAAAAGCAGCTGCTCTGTAAGGGAATGGCATAGATACTGACAGGCTTCACAGACTGTTAGTAGCTGTATGTCTGATCTGACAAGCTAATCTGGGCAAAGTTCCAACTGATTTTAATGGGAGTTTTGCTTGTGCAAGAATGCAAAATGAGTCTCTTTATGATTATGTGTCATTCTTAATATCCAGTAGCTTAAAGCATTGAAAAAGCTTGCAAAATACTTTTGCAGTAACAGCTAATGGAGGTTTAAAATAATCCTCGGTGTAACTTAACTGGATGATTAGAATTTTGTTTCATGTACATTTCAAAGAATAAAAAACAAGTGAAGGTGATTTCTGGGCTGTATTTTATCCTGAAAGTCATCTAAGTCCTATTACAGGTCAAAGTTGTATTTCAAGCCCGGAGTAGATATGAACCTGATGCTACTATGACTCAACAGCACATACTGGAATACTGTTTGTGTATATATTTAATACTCTGAGAGAAAGTAGAATTGCCTTTTCTGATCTGTTATTTACCCAAGCTGAACTTTCCGTTCATTCTGAATATTTGAATAACTACTCTATTAAACCTTGTTCCAGGGCAAATTATACTTGTCGATGTGCTATTTTAAAGCCCAGAAACCATTTACAAGGTTTCTAGAAAATCTGAAAAGCCATAAATTAAGAACAGCTTAAAACAACTAATTTTTACTGGTTTCATACAGTTAGCATGAGGAGACCAACAGCACTAGAATCATTGTATATGTACAATGCCCAACCAAGTATTTGAGGCTAATGGCAGAGATACTAGCAGAATAAAAATCCTAAACTTTTATTAAACTAATTAAACCAAACAGAAATAATAAGCTTAATGAGACACTTTGGAAATAAAAGTTCTGTTCTTCATTGCATCAGTGCAACTTCTATTCAATCCTGGTAACAGTCCTGAATTAAGCTACCACAATGTCTCACTCTGCATCTTTTGGCCTATCCCTGTGTACACAGTCAGGGTGGCCACTCATTGTGAAGCTGTTCTCCATGTACAACAGGATAAGAGAGAAAATCTGTTCCTTGCCTTTATATTTCTACTGATGGAAACAAATAGTTCTCCTTAAAGTTCTGTTTGGGCACCTGCACTGATGTTTTGACTAATTTGAAAGAGGATGTTGTAGTTTGAGATTGTAAACAATGCTTCCAATTTTAGCGTTTGGTCTGAAAAGACCTTCAAAGTCCTTTCTCAGATCTCTGGATGATTAACAGATATCTGGAACTGGGACCAAGGAGAGAGGATTAATAAGTGCTAAAAGAGACATGTACCTCCATCCAGAGAACAGAAACAGTATGGAATACATTACAGGAATTGCAGAAATATAAAATCCCCACACTTCGCCATTTTGAAGAAAACTTTAGACAGAAATATTTGAAAAATGGACAAAAAATGAGAATTTAGCAATCTGCAGTGTGCTACAAACTGGTCCATAGAATATCTGGAAGCAGTAGAGGGGCAAATCCAAGAGTATCTCAGCTATTCTCCTTTCACCCAAAAGAGAAAGCAAGTTTTGAAGGGAGGTGGGGAATTTCCAGCAAGGGCTCAGATTAACAGAATACTACAGGCTTCTGTAGAGAGTATCCCTGCCACAGTCAGGCCAGCAAGAGGTAGCACGGTGTTTGGTGACAACTGAATGTCAAAATACAGCCACTATACTCCTTACTAAATCTTGGACACAAGCATGCAGATCAACATAGAGCCTATGACAGGATCTGATTTTCTAGGAGTAAAACCAAAATCTGTCTTTGTGTTTCAGACTTATCACTAAACCAATTGAAAGGATTGGGAGTGTTTGGGAATGAGGGCATTTTTATTAAAATATTCAACTATTACTGAAAACTAAAGTTACATTTTCAATAAGTTGTTAGAAACCCAGCATTCTGTTCCTGGTTGACAAAGTTAATTCAAAGACCATCATTGCTTGTGCAAAATTCAGATTACTTACCCATCCACATACTTAATCTTTATTGATGTTGAATTCTATGTCTTACTGTCAGAGATCCATGACAACCTTTATAGTTCAGTAGTAATTTGTATCATTCTGGGTAATTTTGCATCGTCAGCAAAGTTCTTCAACTACTTTTCAAAAGATATTAAAGGACAGGCTCTTACACAGGTTCCTGTGGGATTAGACCAGTGTCTTTCCTCCACTGCAAAAACCTGACTGTCTGTTTTCCAGCACTGGGTCAGGAATTTGAAGGAGATTATCTCAGAGGCTGGGATTTCTGAAAGACAGCAAGAAAGACAACTATGGGTATGGCTTTGATGTGATGTCATTGCCTGAAAGATATTAACAGTTGATCCATGGCAGAGCATCTGGAGACAGAATGAAACTAGATATAATAAGAAATGGAGAAGTGAATGCTAGATAGGAGAGGAAACCACTGTTTCTAAGAGGAGCATATATGACAAAGCAACAAATCACCCTGGAGTTGGTAAAAAGAGGTAAATGTAAAATGGGAACAAAGAAGGATGTCAGATGTAATGAATTTATGGATGGAGAATGTTGCATGAAGTCTGGTTAAAATAAGAGATATCTACTGTAAAAGGCTTGGATAAAGTCAGAAAGAATAGACTAGATCAGACCAGACTAGACTAGAATATTTCAGTTTTAAGGGACCTACAATGATCATTTAGTTCAACTAAATTACTAGGGAGTGATTTTCAGTAATCATAACTCAAGATTTAAAGAGGAGAGAGTAGCTTTACAATATATATAAAAGAAGTATTGTTTTCATACAATGTGCCTTTAAATTATGAAATTCGATGCTACAAGTTGACACCAAAAAAGGATGAAACTACTAATCGCTTTTAAACACAAATGTGAAGAGGCAACCTCTCACTCGGGAATCCCTAAGCTTGGAGATCAGAAGACAGAAAGCAGAGGCTGATCCAGTGCTTTTATTCCCCCAGCATTCCAGTTTCAAGTGGCTGTTGTACAAGATGGGATGTTGGTACAACTGGATTGTGATCTGAAGTAAATTATTTTTAAAGTCTTAGAGGTATCAAAAATAAGGAAGTGTTTGACATCAGTGTGAATTTGAAGTCTTCAAGTAAAAGGGAAAACAATAATCTTTATGAGGAAAAGATGGACAGGAAATATGGGTAGAACATTCAAAACTTCTTCTCAAAAAAGGGAACATTAATTGCATGCACAATTTAAATTAAAGGAATAAAAAAATAATAATAATTTCCATTATTATATATGGAACATACATGTAATTTCCATGTATGTTCCATCATTTTCTAGCAACTTCCAACTTCCATATTTCTATCAAGTTCTTCCCCTGCTCCAGTGCGGAGTCTCTCTCACAAAACAGTCTTCCATGACTCTATGATGCAAGTCCTTCCCCTGGGCTGCAGTTTTTCATGAACTTTCCAGTGCAGGTGCATGGTTTGGGACACAGAACTTCAGGACCAGACTGCTCCGGTGCAGGTCCCTCACAGGGTCACAAGTTCCCCCCAGGAAACCTGCTCCAGTGTGGGCTCCTCACTCCACAGGCTGCAGGTACTGCAAGGAGCTTGTTCCAGTGCAGTCTTTCTACTGGGTCACAGCCTTCTTCAGACACATCCATCTGCCAAGTGTGTGGTCCTCCATTGCCTGCAAGCAGAATCTCCCCTCCTCATCAACCTCCATGGGCTGCAGGGGGACAGCCTACTTCACCATGGTCTTCTCCACAGGCTGCAGGTGAATCTCTGCTCCGGCCCCTGGAGCACCTCCTACTCCTCCTTCTTCTTCACTTACCTTGGTGTCTGCAAAGTTCCCACATCTTCTCACTTCTCTGGCTGCAAAAAGCTACTGCTCAGGTGTTTGGTTTTTTCCTTCTTAAATATGTTATCACAGGATTGTTACCACCATCACTGATTGGCTTGGCCACAGCCACTCCTAGGTCCATCTTGGACCTGGCTAGTATTGGCTCTGTCAAACCTTGGGGAAGTTTCAAGCAGCTACACAGACACAGCATCCCCTGCAGCCCCTCTCCCCTGCTACCAAAACTCTGCCACACAAAACCCAAAACACTGGGTTCATTTACTACTGTATCAGTGTATTGAAGGGAAGTAAAGCTAGACATTTTTCTTTCCCTGTGTTGTGACTTAACCCAAGTGGGTAACGAAGCACCAGACAACCACTGACTCACCTCTACGCATCAAGGGATGGGAGAAGAGTGGAAAAAAACTCCCAAGTTGAGATAAGGGCAGTTGAATTGGATAACAAAGGAAGATGATGATGATGATGATGATGATGATGATGATGATGATGATGATGATGATGATGACGACGACGATGACGATGATGATGATGATGATGACTACTACTAGTATTACTGTTATTATTGTACAAAATTATTGTATATTATGATATAAAACAAGTGATGCACAAATGCAATTGGTCTCAACACATAGAAGAAAAAACCCCGATGCCCAGTCTGTTTCCAAGCAGTGGAACATCTGCCTATCTCCCTCCTGGCTAGCTTCATACAGATCATGATATTATATGGCATGGAATATCTCTTTGGCCTCTCTGGGAGAGCAGCCCTGGCCCTGGCCCCTCACAGCTTCTTGTACACCTGGCAGATCATGAGAAGCTGAAAGTCCTTGACTTAACGTAGACACTGCAGCTACCTAGCAACAACTAAAAATATCAGTGTGTTATCAACATTCTCATATTAAACCCAAACCAAGGTACTATCCCAGCTACTAGAAAGGAAATTAACTTTATCCCAGACAAAACCAGGACACCCTGGAAATGGTTTCTGACAGTTCCTTTCAGGGAGGTGTAGAAAAGAAAACAAAATTAAATACTATAAAGAGAGACCCATTTTGCTCAAATTACTCCCCAGGATAAAACAGAAACAAGTTAGCTTGCATGACTAAGCTCATGGTAAGCCTCTGAAATTCAAAATGATTGACAAATTTAGGATGTATTCATCTTAAGAAAGGAAGTTGAATACATTTGTGAATGAATGCATTGAGACTAATTTTACGTTCCAAAGGCTCTAGAATATTCATTGTCTATATTGACCACTGCTGAAATGTCAGACCTAGTTTAAGAGTAAGAGTAGACCAATGAGTTGTTTCATGCCTCAGTTATATGGAAACACAAGTTCTATCTATCAGTTTCATAACAGAAAGCAATAACAAAGTTCCTTGCCAACCTGTGAGCTATGAGGTAATCATTAGAGCCTGTGACTGCACAAATCTGCTAATCCCAGCAGAATTTAGAGTAAGGAGTAGCCCCCAAATCAATAAGGTGATACCAAACTTAAAAAAAAGGATTACAAGTGTTCTGTGGAATAGGCTTAGCCTACTCTAGTTATTAGATATTGCTTAGGTGGGAAACAATGATAACTGCTCATGATTACAAACCTGGTATTCACTTTGTTTATTTTTAAAGTCTTTCACTTCTGTGAAACTCAATGCTTACATCTGCATTGTTGCAACAGCTGTAGACCCGAAGTAAAATATACTGTGCTTGATATTTTATATGCTGTTGAGGACCACCAGAGAATTAACAATTTATATATTTTTTTATTTGAAAGGAAAGTAATGTCATTGTAAAGTTATAAATTCCTACCAGGCAACATTTTTTAATGTGCTGTCCAAACATTTAAGTAACAAAAGCCATAATCAACCATTCACTCAAGCGTGGTATTTTGCATAATATTGTTTGCATTTTCACTTACAAATATTTTCCATATGCTGATTTAGCAAACAATATTATCTTACCTGGTAACATAAGAACAACTCAGAATAGGTTAAGTAATGACTACTAGTGAAACGTAAAGAGGCATCCCCTCATTCTTATTTTTATTCTTTGTTTTGAATAAGCAAGTTTCAATCCTTAACAATTGAAAAACAAGGAAGGTGTATCACAGTATTTTAGATGATATAGCAGAAAAGTCAATAGGGAATTAAGCAATAGTAAAGAAAGAGGATTGACACTGGTATTTAAATGTCTTAAAGCAGATGAAGAAGGAATATGCCACAGCTGGTACAGCTACAATGAATACCAGCTACAGCTGGTAAAGATTATTCTACCAAGGAGGTTCTGGGCTGAATACTAAAGCTTACTATGGATAGAGAGTTTGGAGGAATCAGTATAAATCTTTGGAAGGAAACAGCATGCTCCAAGCACTCCATTTCTTCCAGATAGACACACAATTAGTTGGTTGGTTGGGTTTTAGTAGGGATAGTTAATTTTCTTCCTAGCAGCTGGTATAATGCTGTGTTTTGGTTTTAGGATGAGAACAGTGCAGACAAGGACTTCTCATACTGGCCTGATAACAAGAAGCTGAGGGAGAACACAGCTAGGGCAGTTGACCCAAACTGGCCAAAGAGATACTCCATACTATATTTTGTCATGCTCTAGTATATAATTGCAGGGAGTAGAGAGGAGCAGAAGGTGACATGTCTCAGTAACTAGTCGAGCATGTTCAGCTGGTAAGACAGTTGTGCTGTGCATCACTTGTCTGTTATTCTTGATGTTGTCATCATCATTGTTATTATTTTCTATTCCTGTCCTACTAAACTGTCTTTGTCTGAACATGAGTTTTACCTTTTGTCTTTTCAGTACTCTCTCCAATCCCACTCTAGGGACAAGTGATTGTTTTAGCTGCCTCCTGGATTTAATCATGATACTGGTTTAAAATAATCTATTAAAACTTATCAAGGAAGGATTAAGGGGGTATAAGCATACATAGGTATGTTTATATCCTATGAACTTTCAGGTGAATAAAAATATTTTCTTCTGAATATAATCAGTTTTTATCTGTGTAATTAGTCACTGACAATGCCAAGAAGAGAAGAGATGCAGCTGGCAAATTATGCACAACATATTAACTTGTCTGAGAGTGTCATTGTGCCTTTGAGAAAGGAACTGTGGAGAAGCCCACGATTTGCGGTGCGAACCAGGGTGAAAGTACACATCAACGTGATGCAGACTCAATACGTTTATTCCTTGTCCCTCACATCATTATATACCCTTTGGTAGCCAGTACCCGTGAACATCCACCAAGGATGAACTTATCATTGTTTAGAGCTTGCCGATTATGCAACGAATATTCCGTCCTGATTGGTTAACGCATAAACCATGAATTTCAAACCTTTCAGCCATTCCCCTTGTAACCTCTTTCTTTGTTCCTAGGAAGTCCTCCGGCTCCGCAACAAGGCCAGGGTGCCCTGCATGTGGTCCGCATCGTCCTTCAGTACAGCCAGGGCCCCAACAGAACTGCGTGGCTTTGCATTGCATTTGAACTGACAGGGATGCAAAGAGGTCAGAAGAACCTTACAGCTCATGCTCACCCTATAACTTTGGTATATGTGTAAGGAAAAACCTTTTCACTGTGAAGGTAACGGTGCACTGGAACAGGCTGCCCAGAGAGGTTGTGGAGTCTCCCTCTCTGGAGACATTCAAGACCAATCTGGACATGTTCCTGTGTGATTTAATCTAGGTGATCCTGCTCAGGCAGGGGGATTGGACTAGATGATCTTTCAAGGTCCCTTCCAACTCCTGTGATTCTGTGGTTTCCTGCTCCTTTCCAGTCCAGGACTGTCCTTTTAATATTTTTAGAAATAATTCTTGGATTCATTTTTGGAAGCTTAGTCTTTGCTCTCTGTGTGAGGACAGGAGAGGGTCTGTAGTTCTAGTTTTTGGTTGTTTTTTTGGTTTTGTTTTTTTGGTTTTGCAGTATAATCATAGAAGGTAAATATGGTGTGAAATAGAAATACTGGACAAAAATATGGAATGTATTAGTGTGTGAACAAATATTATTTAGAGATGGTCTGAAGAGATCAAAAAGCAATGCCTTAGAGTAACAACAATAAAATCTTGTCTGTCATTTATAAAAATAGTCCAGTTCTCTGAAAATCCCTTGAGTTTAGGGATTTTTTTTTTGTACTGAATCAGTTTGCATATTGCTAGTTCTAAAACTAGAAACCATATTATCAACCGTGAAACTATATAATTAGTTTCTTTATGGACCTGCAGTTTTTGCTAGATAAAATAAAAACTGTCACCAAATGCAGATGCCATTATGAATATGACAGGTCATTTACGGAAAAAAGGTTGTGTAGAATAACATCTGATAATTTGTTGGAAACATTAGCATATAGATGGCTGTGGGATGTGTGAAATATTATCAGAAGAATTCTAATCTAAATGGCTGCAATGTCCAAGTAGGATTTAGTATTTTGTTAGTTAAGTATTTCAGACTTAAACAATTTATAGACCTAGCATTCAGCTGTGAATAGAACCATACATTCTTTCTCCCTGTTAGAATATTGAAAGCTGCTCAGTTGAGAGCATAGATTATTGTTATTATACAATGATATGTGATCAGCTGTTCAAAAGTGACTAATAATCCGTAGGAGAAATGATTACCTTTTGTTCCAACACATTTGTATAGCAGAAGGAACTTATTTTTCTAATCAAACTATTTGGCTAAAATTAGTAGGGGTGCTTTTACAATTTCTGCAAACAGAAGATTAGTGCTAGGAATCACTCATCAGATCAGAGAGAACACCTAATATTTCACAAAGCCACTTGACATTCTCTCTAAGAAATTCCACAAGAGCATCTGTATAAAAAATAATAGTCTAACAACTGCACATGCATATGCTACTTTGGCATCTTCGCTCCAAAACTCAACATGGGAAAATAAAGCTCTGTGCCCAAATGTCAGTGTCTGTTGCCAAATAGTAAACTTGAAAAATTCCACAGTACATGGGAGGTATAAAAATGGCAAACCTTTATGCCTGCTAATTAGGTCTATGCTTTCTAATTGGAATTTGTCTCTGTCATTGTCTTTAGGTTCTGTGGGCCTTATATTCAATACTAATACACTTGCATTCTTTCATTTTTAAGTAGATATTCCTTCCAATGCATGCAAAGATACAGGGAATTTAATATTCTACAGTTAAGCACATCCTGAAAGAGCTGCAGACTATGAAGAAAACTTATTTCTTCCTTGTTAAAAAGGAGCCTTCCTCTAACCATTCCTTGTTGTGATGGGAAATAGGGGTTAATTCCTCAATAAATGAATTTTAAACATTTGTATGTAAGTGGGTCAGAAAATATATGTAACACATATGATGGACAGGACCTAGTTCCAAACTAAATTGGAGGAAAGCTTAAGATTTTTAATTATAAATGGAATTTACTGTGGCAAAATGTAATAAGAGCTTCTGGTTATCTTTTTTTTTTTTTAGATTAAAACCCATTAAAACAGTCTAAACTTTTTAATATTTGTTCCCTTATTTCAGTAAGAAAGTTATTTTTATGGAGGAAAGAGGGATGGAGGATATGTGCTGGTAGATATTTTTGTATTTTTTTAAGGAGCTGGGTAATTATTGAGCTAAACCTTGCATAAGATAAAATACCATAATCAAATTTCTAGTACTGCATCTCAATTACAGTCTGTGTTTGTATTCTTGGAAAAGCCCCAACCTGCATTACAGCTAGGAAAGCTTTCAGATCACTAACACTGCAAAATGATTTAAGGATGCTTCCATAATGACTTCTCACCTCCCAAAGACTGCCCACTCTAAAACTATTGGGCCACATTGCCTGTCCCTGTCCTATAATGGATGGATCCAACTGCTTAGCTGAAAGGTTATCAATACCTCAATCAAAATAGCAAGAATATTTTCTGGTGGTGTCTCCCCTGAAGCAGCACTAATGTCTTAAACTATGTGTTCTTCCCCACCTGATAATCTAAAGGAATAAAAGATGAAAAATCCATATAAAACTGCAATTAATCTGAATGATACTACATTCAGATATCATTCCAGATATCTCCAAATTCCGGATTTCTAATGATACATCTGCATTATAACAGGAATAAGGGATAAAAGAAGTTGGCCAGTGTCTAGTATGATAGACTCACAGAATGGTTTGGGTTGTAAGGGACCTCAAAGATCACTTAATTCCAACTAAGTCCTCCACTAGCCCAGGTTGCCCAAAGCCCCATCCAACCTGGCCTTGAACACTGCCAGGGAGGAGGCAACCACAGCTTCTCTAAGCAACCTCTATCAGTGCCTCACCACCCTCACAGGGAAGAATTTCTTCTTTATATCTAACTTAAAACTATCCTCCTTTAGTTCAAATCCATTACCCTTTGTCTTGTCACTGCTTGCTCTTGCAAACAGTGCCTCTCCAAATTTCTTGTTCGCCTCAGCCTGAGCTGAACACCAGGCAGCCACTCTCTCTAAAATTCTGGAGGTGAAAACACAGAAAGTAAAACTAACAAAGTGAAAAAAAACCAAACTCACAAGTTGGGATAATGATAGTTTACTGGGACAGTAGAGAGATAATGATGATAGGACTTTATAATAAAATATATAAAGATGATTATAAAGGATATAATTTCTCACTAAACTGCATACCCCAGGCCTTACAGCTCAGAGCTGTCTCAGAATTGGATTGCCCCAAAACTGCACATCCTGAAGCCATGCCCTCCTCCCCCACTGACCACCCTTTATACTGAACATGATGTAACTGGCATGGAGTACTCTCTTTGGCTGGTTTGGATCACCTGTCCTGGCCGTGTCTACTCCCAGATTCCTGGGGGCCCCCTGCCTTGTTATAAAGAACTGAGAAGTCCTTGACTGCTAGCAACAGTCCCAATAACAACCCCAATAACATTGGGGTGTTATCAGTGCTGGTGTCATCCTAACTCCCAAACATGGCATTCCACCAGCTGCTAGGACAGGAAATAACTCTACCTTAGCTGGAATCAGGACAGATCCCTTCAAGTACTGGAAGGCTACTATGAAATCTCCACAGAGCCTCCTCTTCTCCAGGCTGACCTTTTCTTCTCCAAGATGATATAAAGAATTGTGAAGTTAAGACATAAAAGTAACCACTCTAGTGGCTGTTCTTTCCAAAGATGAACCAAAGCAATGTTGCATTTCTCTCCTTAAAGCATGCATATAAATATAAATTAATGTCTTCATTCCTCTCTGACTAGGTCAACTAATTGCACTGGTTAATTGCTAAAATGAGTGTAAAGTGAATTCTCTTTCAAAATTTTTAATGTAAGAATAACACAGAGTAATTTTACTTGATTACCTGGTTTATTAATTGATAGTTTGATCATTTGAATGTGTTGGTTTATTGATTCAATTTTAATTGTGACTTTTATTGTCACAGTTATGATCATCACCCTTTCCCACTTTTAATTAGGTCTCTGGAACTGTAGTATATCAGATTGATAACATGTTTGTTTAGTTTTATTAGAAGAATGAGCAAGCCATAAAAAATGCACAGATTTGTATTTCCTCTACCAAATGGCCAAATGGGTCATATACTCAAGGGCAAAAACAATATTAATGTTCTTGCAAACTACTTGTCTCATCTTCTAAATTAGTATGAAGTCACTCATGTTTGACTTGGTCAATAGAAATAAGACTAGTATATGCTTCTTTAATCTAAAGATTAAATCATGTAGATAAAATATTGGGTATTAAGATATTTCGTGATGTTTGCTTTGGACTATTTGAAAGAACCCTGGGTTTGGATCAATTATTAATTTAAAAAAAAAATTCATTTTAATCAGAACCCTCTTCTTTTTTCTGATCAAGCGGAAATTAAAATCAAGTTATATTTGGGACAAAATTGTGAAATCTTGCTAAAACTTTGAGTTTGCAAACATGTAAGGTTTTTATCATCACAAGATTTAAAAATCACTATTTTGTGAACTTGCATTTGTCTTGGAAAATAATTCACTGTATTCACAGATTTAATGAACCTCAAAAAACAGAATCCTGAATTTCAGGCCCACCCAAAACACCATTTTAACCTATTAAAATTTCTCTTCATCATTAGCAAAAAGTACATTATGCTCCCCTTGACTCTTGACAGATCATGGCTAGGATACTCAGGAAAGAGACTGAAGTTCACTCAAATAATACCAGCAACAAAAGAATCTTACTGGGAAGTTTCACAGCTATGATTAATCTCCTGACTTTAAGTGCCAAAGAGCACCGTTTCCTTCCTCTGTAGCTTCTCTGAGACACAGGAGTCACATGAGGAAAAGGAAAGAAAGACTGCAAGTGTCTTGCTGGGTTTGGCTCCAGGTGTCATACCAGCTCACACTAAGCACACTTAGCTTATCTTTCACTGGACAAGAAAAAACCCCTTTTTTACATACTTAAATATGTTTTTAAAAACTACACAGCTTCAACAGGTAAAATAAAAGGTCTCATTTCAAGCATCCCATATTCTGGCAGTCTGAGAACTCTCATGGGAGACTTACATTTTCTTTTTTTTTCAGGGTGAGAAGTCCTGAATCACGGTCTCCAGCCAATAAAATGAGACCTTTGCTAGGAAGAAGTATTTTCTTACCACTAGTGCCTCACTATCAACCTGGCTTGAGTACATTCATAGCACAAATATTAACACGGGCTGTACAAACAATAGAACAAATACTTTATTCAAAATATTCACTGATGACCTGGATGAGCGAATAGAGTGCACAGTCAGCAAGTTTGCTGATGTCACAAAGCTGGCAGGGATGGCTGACACACTAGGAACCTGAAGATTTATCATTTGTCAAAGTGCAATGGCCCTGTTACTTATTCAAGGAACCCTGAAATTTTGCCTAGTTGTTTAATAAGAAGCACTGCATCCTTACAGCAACATTGTGTTCTAGTTGTAGTTTACAACTTTTGGATGGATTTCAGGCTGGAGATGAAAACATTGTTCCTGAAAGCAAGTCTATTGAGCTATTCCTCCTTTCTTTTCATTCATTTATATTACTGCATTGTGCAATGTTAAAGCACCAATTATCTCACAGAAAACTTAGAGGTCCTCACGATTATTAATCTCTGCTTTTCAAAGAGCTAACTGAATTACTGCTGTGTAAACCCTGAGCATTATTCATGAGTTTGTAGCTGAAACAGCAGTTCTTTCAATCTTCAACAAGATCAACCATATCCTTAATGAGCAACAGCAAATGGGAAATAAATCCAACAGAGGATTTTTGTATTGAATTTGAAAAGACTACAGTCTATCAGTCTTGGCAAGAGAGTTGCATAAAAAAAAAAGAGAACAATAATTTTGAATTATGCATGCTGAAAAGAAAGGAGGAAAAGTGTCTTGGATGCATGAAAACATTAGGACTATTGTCGTGATCATGCTTTTCTGTATAAAGCCCATAAATATAGTTAGATACACCATTCCTATTTCATAGCATGTCACATCAGATAAGTATAACAGATTGTTACATTAGAAAAAAAACACAAAACAAAAAACAAAACCTCTTGTTTGCAGGAACCCTTATTTTGTGTCCTTGAATAAAATCTCCTTGATCTAGTATATTTAGGATAGCATGCAACAAATCTGAGACTAAAAAAAAAAAAAAACCAAAACCACTTTCTCTCACTATAGAGACAAATTTAGGTAAATTTTTAAATTATTTTTATTAAGCAGTCTCATCTGGGAGATGGTCCAATTAATGATTTAGTCTGGAAATCTGTTTTTTTCTCAGATTCCTTTCCATAACAAAAGTGAAATTGCCTCCAAGTTGACCATTTCTGCATACTAGTCCATAAGGCAAGACTTGCACCCACAAGTACATAGACAGCAGGTTTCCGATGAAGTACCAGGTAAGCTGTGAGGGTCAGTGGCATTCAGTGCTACTTTTCCACCCAATATACACTTGGAGGTAAACCCTTGTCCCTAACCTAAGATTTCCATATGAAAGCTGAGGAGGTGGCGGATAACTTTGCAGGGCTACAGGAGAGGTTTCTGATGCCTCACTTGGGCAGACAGGTTCTTCTTCTGGAGACCTCCACCTGCAAATGGTGTCTGCACTCTTTTATGGGTTTTAAAATATTTTTTTTTCTCTACTCCCATGAGGACTTTACCACTAAACACCTGAAATTTAGCCAGAAATAAACACACATGTGAAGAAAACTTCAATATACTCTTCAGTTCATAGCCTTTACTACCAACATTAGTCAAAAGTAGCTGGCTATTCTACACTCTGCTCAGAAGCTGGTTTTAATGCATCAGAAGCTGCATTAACACCCCAACAACTGCTTTCTGTTAATAATGTTTTGTCTGGACTGCAGCAATCTGTAAGACACTGGGTATTTTTTGCAATGTGTATTTACTTGAAAGAGCTTGCCACCCAAGTATAAAATCAGAAAGTAATACAACAAAGATATAAGAGTTCTGAGATAACAATGAAATTGTTATAAGGGAGGAAAAAAGCTCATAAACCATGAACAGTTAATTTGATGACTGCAATCATATAAAAACATCTTGTGAGGGGGAGCCATACTGGCCAGACTCTGCTTGCTGGTTTGTCTAGGAAGATGTTGCTATAAAAATCAAATTCCCACCCTTTTGCAGAGATGTTATTCAAGTTTTCATAATTCCAAGGGGAGTGGAGGAGAATGATAAAACTAACACATGCTCAAAGCACTTTCACTCTATGTCAGTGATTCTGCAAATTTCATAGGAAAATAAATTTTGGCCCAAATATTTAATTTAGTTCTACTGGTGAAGAGTTACTCTGGCCATGGACATGAAGGTATAGAACATGCTTGTATATTACTCAGATTTGTCAGCTAGAGTACATTAATCAATCATAGCTGCTTTGTCAAACCACCAAGGAAAGCTCATCCTCTGTCACGTGCACGGCTAATTTCATGGCAGATTTTATATAAAGCACATAATTAAATAGATGTGAAGTAAAACCAGGAGACAAAATAAGTGTGGAGCTTTCACCTACTAGATTCACTCTGTGATGTGCCCAGCTTCCTAAGCAGTGTTTGTTTTTAAATGGTCTTTGGTTCTGTGCTAAGTTAAGAGCATGTTACTAAGACACTTTATTAAGAGGAGAAAAGAAAACTCTCATGTAAGGTGTTTTTCCAGCTAATTTGTGTAATATTGCTACATCATTTGTACCCAATTCAGTGACAAGTCCATAAAGGGACTTTATCACACTCTGTGCATGCAACCAATTAAGGGAAACGGAGCCTTTGTTCAGCTAATCATCTGAGTGTTATCAAAATGGTCCTTCTGGGCCCCTTTTAGAAATCTAAATACCTTTGACAGTTGAAGTGTAGTGCCTGTAAATAATTAAAATTATAAATATCTCTAAACAAATGAAACTGCTAGTGATCTGGTAGCTTGCCAATAAACTCCTGCTCAGTGAATTCACTGAGCTGAGAACAACAAAGAAGATGCTGTAATCGGACAGCATATGGCAAAGTTATGCTTAAACTTTCCAAGTAGTGTTCGTTTTCTGACTCACATTTAAATGATGTGCTATGAAAACAGAGGGTATATAACTTATTTTGTGGTAAAAGACAGATGTTCTAGGCAACAAGAAATTAAATGAGTATGCCTCAAGTATCTGACTTTATGTTTGCCTTTGTATTTTTATGCCTCAAAAGTAATACCACAGATGTTGAATGTAGGGCTTATAAGTTTACTGATAGAAGTCATTTTACATACTTTAATAGAACACACCTCTTGCTTAAAACACTACAATGAGCTCAATGATTTAAACACTGTGTAAATTCAGTGTATCACTTCATTTTTGTTTAATTGTATTATAAGTATTCATAATATCCTGTATGTAGTAATATATGGTACACAAATACATCCATTTATTTATGCATCAGAAATAACCAGAGATGAGTTAAAATTAGACAGGCAAGGAAGTAAAAGCGCTTTGAACAAATATTTATGAGATTGTCATTTGGAGTGGTGATTTACAGGTCCAAAATGCTTTTCAGCCCACATTTTAGAAACAATTGTGTTTTTTGGTATTCAAAGATGTGAAAATTCACTTCCACTTAAAATGACTTACTTTTCAGGTGCTTGGACAGCACCTTAAATAATTAATTTCTTTTCCTATTCAAATGGAATTTCTTCAGAAACAGATTATGCCTCTGAAATGTAAATAAACAAAATAACAGTCTCAAAAAATAAATAAAACCTGGTCACACTCCCATATATCTTCCATTTTGTGCAACTGTGATTAGAAATAATGCATTCAGAAATGAGATTTACAGCATGACATCAAATTCTGTCCACTTACAAATGGCTATACTAGCTGAGAAAAAATGACCCATCATTATCCAATCCCCAGCAGTGGCCATGAAGACAACTAAGGAAAAACAACACCAGAGAAAGTATTTATGATGGCTCCTACGAGTAAACTCAGACTTTGCCTGTTTTCTGCTCACAGGGGTGGGGGGAGGTGTTAGACTGATATGGTTTGTATTTAGCTCCTCTCAGCTGATCTCTCTCACAGATTCACAGAATGTTCACAGACTGATAGGAGTTGGAAGGGACCTCAAAAGATCATCTAGTCCAACCTCCTGCTAGAGCAGGATCACCTAGATTAAATCACACAGGAACATGTCCAGATTGGTCTTGAATGTCTCCAGAGAAGGAGAGACTACAACCTCTCTGGGCAGCCTGTTTCAGTGTCCCGCCACCCTCACAGTGAAAAAGTTCTTCCTTATATTCACATGGAAGTTCCTATGCTCCAGCTTGGACCCACTGCCCCTTTTCCTACCACTGGTCATCACTGAGAAGTTCCTGACTCCATCCTCCTGATACTTGCCCCTCACATATTTATAAACATTAATGAGGTCACCCCTCAGTCTCTTCTTCTCCAAGATGAAGAGACCAAGATCCCTCAGCCTTTCCTCATAAGGAAGATGTTCCACTCCCTTCATCATCTTGGTGGCCCAGCGCTGGACTCTCTCAAGGAGTTCTATGTTCTTCCCGAACTGAAGGGCCCAGAACTGGAAGCAATATTCCATGCGTGGTCTCACCAGGGCAGAGTAGACAGGGAGAAGGACCTTTCTTGACCTACTGGCCACCCCCCTTCTAATACACCCCAGGATGCCATTGGCCTTCTGGGCCATGAGGGCACATTGCCAACTCATGGTCATCCTGCTGTCCACCAGGACCCCCAGGTCCCTCTCACCTACACTGCTCTCTAACGGGCCAGTCCCCAACCTATACTGGTGGAACAGGCTGCCCAGAGAGGTTGTGGAGTCTCCTTTTCTGGAGACATTCAAGACCGATCTGGACGCGTTCCTGTGTGGTCTAATCTAGGCAATCCTGCTTGGGCAGGGGGGGTGGGCTAGACGATATTTAAGGTCCCTTCCAACCCCTAGTATTCTGTGAATCTGTGATTTTTATTTATTGATTATTTTTTTTATCTCTGTTTTCAAACATTCAGGAATATGATGAGGAAATAGTCCAATATTAAAAAAAAAAAACATAACAAAACTAAAACTTGAGGGAATATTACCCTATTGGTATTTTTTGATGGGAGGACACCGATTTTACTTCTCATGAAATAGTGACTCCAGAGGTCACATTAGATAACGATATCTGACCAAATATAGAACAACTCAATGTGACTCAACAATCTCATTCCTTCAAAAGCTGAAAAAATTCATAGATCAATATCTCAAAGAAGGGTTACCGAGGTCCTATTCTGATACATATATATACACATATATATATATGTTTATGCTGAAGCAAAGGTCTGCGTCTTTGTCCTAATATCTAAATCTCATCAAGAATTACTGAACTTGGGCAGAGTTTCCAAGCAAACTACACACTGTTGTGGGTTTGCAACGCGGCTTCTTTAAGAAGCAGCTAGAAAGTTTATGGGTCCATCAAAGCAAATCCCAGCTGTGCTCCTAAGGCCAAACTCCCAAACCCTGTTACTGACAAGGCCGGCCGGGCCAATCTGCACCGGTCACAGCACCTCTGGGAATCACATTTTAGAGAGAGAAGAATGCAAACATCACATTTTGCCACCAGAGAAGGGAGGGAGAAGATGTAAGAAGCTTTGCAGACACCAAGGTCAGTGAAGGGGGAGAGGAGGAGGAGGCACTGAGAGAAGATTCCCTGCGGCCTGTGGAGTATACCATGATGAAGTGGGTGCCCCCCTGAAGCCCATTGAGGACTAAGAGACCCCACTTGTAGCCAGTGGAGAGGTACCTGGGCCAAGCAAGAGCCCACTATGGAGCAGGTGGAGGAATGTGGAAGAAACTGTGACCTACACTGGAGCATGTCCCTGACAGCACCTGCAGCCTGCAGAGAGAGATAAGAGGCAGAGAGAGACACCAGAACAGGTTTGCTGGGGGTGCTTGTGACTCTGTGGGGGACCAGGCTGGGGCCAGCAGTCTGGGACTGAGAGACTGAGAGATTCTATGAGTTTATAGCAGTGACCCACGCTGGGGCAGTTGGTGAAGAGCCAAGGCCCCACGGGAGAAGACTTACATCAGGACTGTCTCCTGGTGGGTGGGACCCCACGCTGACAGAGGGAGTGTAAGAAATGCACACCCCCTCAAGAAGGAGAACAACTTATGAGGAACTGACCAAAGACTGAAACCTCCATTCCCTATTTCCCCCCCTTTCCCCCGTGCAATCCTGGTGGAGAGAAACATCATGAATAAAAGGAAGTCTGCAAAGAAGGGAATGGTAGGGGGTGGTGTTTTAAGAGCTGTTTGTATTTCTCATTATCTGACCATGGTTCCTGTGTGTTTCTGTAGTGTAGTGTAATAAAGTAGACAGTTTTATTGCTTCTGTGTTGAGTCTGTTTTGCCCATGATGCTAGTTGCAGAATGATCTCTCCCTGTCCTTATCTACTCTGCAAAGCCTCTCAACATGTATTTTTTCCCCTGTCCAGCTAAGAGGGGAGGGATAGAGCGACTTTGGTAGGAGTCTGCCTTCCTGCCAGGGTGAAACAACCACAACACAGAATTGGAGACTCATTGATCTGCTTTTCAAAGGATTGGCCATCCAACAACTCTCACTGAAGCCAGCAGTACCTGATGAAAACTTGGCACTTTCGCCAGTACCACTTTCTTTAAGTCCAGCTACAAGCCAAGAGGTAATCTGAAGATCTGATAATGCATTCCCAATATGTAAACAGAGGATGTGGGAAGAGGTTATTGCATTTAGAATAACTTCACAGCTGTTTCAAAATTGTTCATCCATACTGCACACAATTTTCATTTAGTGTGTTAACTCTTAAAACTGGATTCCTCTCTTCATTTCTGCCAAATGCTATTTTCATTCTCCTAATCTAAATTGAACTGTGTGATGCAGCAAAGTACATTTCCTCAATGATAACTCCACACTTACATAATTTTCTCACATCCCAAAGTCTAATGTGAAGGATATGGCACGAAGTAATGCTACCTTCATAGATGGGAAAGTAAAATTAAGATTAAAATGCCATTACTTTACTCCAGGGTAAAATGTAATTGCAAGGTTGGAAACTAATTTGAATATTATTTCAGAAACTGGATGATTGTGTGCAGAGCTGTGCAGGACATGGCAAATATGCTTGTTACTGTCTCCCCTTTGAAAGATGCAAAAGTGAAAGATGCAAAAGTAAAGGATGTTAACTTTAAAGTGGAAGGCATCTGGGTTTGGTTTTCTCACATTGTTTTTATTGCATTCTTCACCTGAGCACAGTAACAGTGAATGTTGGGTTTTGGTTTTGTTTTTTTTTTTTCTGGTGAAGACCTAATTTAACTTAGGCTTCATATGAAAAGGAAGCTTTAATAAAAAGGTTTGAAACATAAATTAACAAGAAATTAAGTACCTGATTGATAGAAGTCATCAAGAGCTACTGTCCTACCTTTTTACATGACAAATCCTTATTAGGCCATCATCTTTATAGTCTCAGAAAAAAACCACAACTGTACATCTCAGTGAAAAACTGAAGTAGTTTCTCCATATTAAGTAAGGAACTCAGTTATGGAGAGGTTAAAATGACCTTCCTAAGGTCACACAGGGTGTCTGAATAGGGACTTTCTCAGTGCTCTTCTATTTGGGCTAAAATGTTGGGCTCCTAACATTCTGTGGATAAGTGAATCATACTATTCGACTTGATAGATGTCATACATGGAAGTTGAGTTCATCCACCCAGAGCATTATTTAAGACTACAAGAAGAAACAGTGGGAGGTTACACTCAGGCAAATGAGGTTTATACACATCACTGAAACTATTTGACAACGCAAATGGCTTAGTGTATCAGAGGTTTGTAGCCATTAAAGCAACCAGAGATGTTGCCTTACCTGCCGTACCTTCATGATGTTTGAGACATTTCTCCCAGAAAGACCGAAGCAGTGAGACAGGCAGAACTGCAGTACCATCATCTCCTGTGCAATCATGTTGTCCATGTGTAGTCCAAGAACTCTGAAACTAGGATTCTTCCTTGTGCACAGAGAGAAAAGGAGTTGTTTTATGCTTTCTAGGGTCAACCAGTACAGTGAACATCCTGTGAACAGAGGTAACTGTGCATGTACACCACACAACTTGTTCTTTTTGCTTGAAGCGAATAACAATTCAAGTTCAGTGTTTTCTGATAAACTCACTCAAAACACTGATTAAAGAGAGAAATGTCCTGTGTTCTAATAGTCATAATTCTCTATAACTCAAAACTGTCTCTGAGAACAGGGCATATCTTTAAGGCTATTTTTATGAGTATTTTGATTTCCTGACAATATTGTCATAAAGAGGCTCCTTATGCCACTTCACACAAGGGCAGAATTTTTTACTCTTTACCATAAAATCTATTTAAATTTACTGAACACTAGTCCTTTTTGCTCAAAATATATATACATAAAGTAATTAAATTATCTGAAAATTATTCCAGTAACCTCATGTTTGGAAAGAAGAGCCAGAAAACATCAAAACAAGAAGTGTTTTGATGAACATAATGTAAAAACAGACACCATCTGCAAAAACTATATTTCCTGTAGATTGACAGAGAGAGTGGATAGATTGTTCCAGATCATGTGTGAATGGCTGGAAGATTTTGCTCTCTATTACATATTTAACAATACCCGGATTGACATTTAATAGCATTATCATACCAGCACATGGTATTATGAGTAGAAGATTAAAAACATTTAAAATATTTAACTGACTTCATTCCAACAACTGACCTTTGCTAACATTACTTAAATGCTGTTTTGCAAAATAAAAATATGTAGCTTCAATTGCTCACAGCCTGTCATCTTTTCAAATCACTTCAGTAACAAATCCTTTCCTTTTCCTTTTTTTTTCTCTTTTTTTTTTTTTTTTCCGAAAAACTGGCAACTTTCCCCTTGGTCTGCATAGAGGATGGATGAACAAGCTCAGGCGCGGTAGGAGGAAAAGGAGATGTCAATAATTCTGTGGGAACACCATTAGCAAAAAGGTTTTCCTTCACAGGCTGTCTCCACTGCTTTCCTCTCGCTAATCTGAAACATCAACCTATTGTCAAATTCTTTCATCAAAAACTTAAATAACTTCCAGTACCTGAAAGGTGCCTATAAGAGAGCTGGATACAAACTGTTCATGAGGGCATGGAGCAATAGGACAAGGGGTACTGGATTTAAACTAGAGAAGGGGAGACCTAGGTTGGCTATTAGGAAAAAAATCTTCAATATAAGGGTGGTAGATGATGGGCTCAGGTTTCCCAGAGAGGTGGTGGAGGCCCCATCCCTGGAGATATTCATGGTCAGGCTTGATGGGGCTCTGAGCAACCTGATCTGGTGAAGATGTCTCTGCTTACTGCAGGGTGTTGGACTAGATGGCCTTTAAAGGTCCCTTCCAACCTAGCACATTCTATGAATCTATGATTCTAAATACTTCTTCTTTTTTTTTTTTCCTTTGGTTGTTTTTAGTCTCATAACACTGCTTAATATTTACAGGTGTTTGACCTGACCTATATATATCAACATTACGGCAGGGTGGAACTTCTGAGTTTTTCCTCCAATATCCCACTGGAAGAAAATACAGGTGTCTCACCAAGTGCCTTTTATTGTAGTGTTTAGATGCCCATGGAATAAACAAGCACAATTTTACTTGTTTGTGAGAAGGTATCATGTGGTTATTTGTACTAAAATTCAAAAGAATCATCCTTTTTTCTATTCAGAATATCATACTGTTAAATAGATTCTGAAAAAGGCAGGGGGGTGGAGTGTGGGGTGTGTGATATTTTGGAAACTAAATACATGTGAAGATCATATGTATACAACAAAAATATGCAGAAGATTAGTTTTCCCATTACATCTTCCATTTAAATATGAAGAAATCTATTCCATTTCTCTAAAAAGTCTAAAATTATGCTTTTATTTATTTCCACATTTATGTTTTTTCTATTTTTACTGTAATGACTTTCATTTCCATGTATGTTTTCACATGTTTTCCTCAAACAACAAAAAGCCATCATAAACAAGTACCAATCCAGTTTCTCCTGGCATCCCTATGCACATTTGTGGTAAAACAAACTGAAAGATGCCCTTTCTGCAGTTCATACATCTGTATTTTTTCCCCTTTTATTTAGAGTAAGATTTTCAGCTTTAATTCTAGTTTGGACAAATTTAGACTTCCATTAGAATTTCTATACCTGAAATCCTCAGTGATGATTAACAGTGTTCTAAACCTGAGTATTTGTGTCTGCAAAGATCAACCAGGTTGACACAGAGTATCAACCAACATTTCTAATACCTACACAGGTCATTAAACACCCTATTTAACCTCTAATAAGAATGATTTATATGCATGATCATCTTTTTCATTATCCTTGTCCGTCGCCATAAACTGTTCTGTCTTACTAAAGAACTGCCTGCTTTGGTAAGATTTCTTACACAAAACTAAACAAAATTCAATTTATCAAGCTATTTTAAGGGAAGATGTGGGCATGCAGAAGGATGTAACGTTTCCAGTGAAAAATAAGGGCAACCAAAGGCACAAAGATGGGCTCTTTCCCTGTTACTTCTTTGCTAAGGGCAAAACTGGTGTTCATGAAGGGAATACCACTGATGTGGAAAGTCTAACATTTCATCGAGACTTTAGAAGGGTTTGTTTGCACTTATTTCTCATTTTTTTAAAAATGTAAGTCAGAAATCAGTGTCTGATAATTTAAAAAGATAATTTAAATGTAAGCCCTCTTTTTTAATTCAAATGAGAGCCCTTCTTCGGTGCCTGTGTAGCAGCAAAATGGAGGACCCTTTGTAACAACAGCAAGTGGATGAAAACACAGAGGCATGATTGCTCTGGTTTGTGTGCTTCAGGTGTGTTAAATGCTGCATGGCAACTCGGCATTCATAGCAGTGCTGCCTGATAGCTTTCTCTATGTTAAGTTAAAGTTATTGCAAAACATAGTGATTTTTTTCAACCCTAAGGCACTTTGAAGTGTGTGTTAGTACCGGGACATGCATCCTCTTGAAATCTGTGTGGGATCTATCTCTTCCTGCTGTGCTTAATTTTGAAATCCAATGCTATCATTAGGGAAAGAGAGCTGTTTCCTCTTTTGTCTATGTGCTCTATTTCACACCAATTTTATCAAAAGCCTTCCACAGTTCTTGCTCTAAATTCATCCTGTGCAGGCCAGCCTGACCTTCAGACCATACAAAGTGAGATTTTTTTTTTAAAGTTTGAAATCTTATGACAAATCTAAAAAACCAGGGACATATTTTCTTGTAATTCCATTAAAAGTATTTAATTTACAAAAGGAATGAGTTTTTAAGGAATGAGATTGATACACAGGCTGTGAATTTTTCTAGCAGTTAGTACATCCCTGGGCACTCTAGTACTGTGCAGAGTGCAATCTGCTTTTATTCATTTCACTGGAAAGAAAGAAGAAGTTTTTGCTGAGAAAAGCTGTAGATGTCCCATCCTGGGAAACGTTCAAGGCCAGCTTGGGTGAGACTTTGGGCAACCTCGTCTAGTGAAGAGTGTCCCTGCCCATGATGGGGTGGGGGTTTAACTATGCAATCATTGATATCCTCCCCAACTCAAACCAGTCTGCAGTTCTGTGGTTCTGTGGTGCTATGGTCTGTGAGAATGAAATGAGTAACTCCAGATCTCATTTGATGGCTGCCGCAGAGACAAAAAGTTTTATTAGAAAGTTGCTAAGGTGGCAGAGTCAGAAGGATGGCTGGACTGCTATATCTTCATGTACCATGCAGCTGTGTGCAGTCTGCACTGTTATATCCCCAAATCCATCTTGTTCTTCAATTTATAGAACTATTTCCACATATAAGTATCTTTTCAGTTTTATATGTCTGTTGTAGGAAATACATACATTCCTTCTTTGGACTTCTAGTTTTAAAAGTTGTTATTTGGTACCAATGTGCATCAGTTTTTGTTAGTAGAGACAAAACAAATATTTTTTTGTTTTATCACTCCCCACCTATGTTTGACAAACACAATAAATAGACCCATTTCAAGCAAGAAGGAGGACCCAGGTAACTACAGACCAGTCAGCCTCACATCCATCCTGGAAAAGGTGATGGAACGACTTGTCCTTGGTGCTGTCTCCAGGCACATCAAGGATAAGAGGGTTATTAGAAGCAGTCAGCATGGTTTTACCAAGGGGAGGTCATGTCTGACTGACCTAATAGCCTTTTACAAGGATATAACCAGGTGGATGGATGATGGTAGGGCAGTGAATATGGTTTTTCTGGATCTCAGCAAGGCATTTGACATTGTCTCAAACAGCATCCTGGTGGGTAAACTGAGGAAGTGTGGCCTGGAGTGTAGAGTAGTGAGGTGGATTGAGAGCTGGGTGAAGGGAAGAAGTCAGAGAGTTGTCATTAATGGGACAGAGTCTGGCTGGAGGCCTGTAACTAGTGGAGTCCCTCA